>CM069859.1:120403156-120590656 GCA_036172795.1 Pelodytes ibericus | reverse complement strand
ATGCACTAATTATACTACCAGCCTATGTCAATGTTATGGATAGTAATTTTTTTTCACATACATAGTACTTTGGGCATGAATTCACAGATCCTGTTATATGTCAGTGCCAAACAACACCTCAATATGTGTTTAGCAACATCTCCTGAGTACAGGGATACCACCCATGTATAGGTTGGTTAGGTTATTTGGGGGTTAAAAGGCCACATTTGAGAGGTGCGCTTTTTGGTTTTCCAACTAGGAATTCTGACGTGCAGAAAACCTGCGCCGATGTCCCATTTGGGACATTTTTGAAGCCAAAAAGTGTATTCTATCCCACAAAACCATATATTTTTGAAAACTAGACACCCTAGGGTATTTCAAATGGTAGTATTTTAACACTTTCCATGCACTAATTCTACCACCAGCCTATGTCAATGTTATGGATAGTAATTTGTTTTTCACATTCATTGTACATCGGGCATGAATTCATAGATCCTATTATGTGTCAGTGCCACAAAACACATTAATATGTGTTCAGCAACATCTCCTGAGTACAGGGATACCACCCATGTGTAGGTTAGTTAGATTATTTGGGGGCTAAAAGGCCATGTTTAGGGGGGGTGCATTTCCAACTTGGAATTTTGACATGTAGTCAGCCTGCGCCCATGTTCTATTTGGGACACTTTTGAAGCCTGTCAAAGTATTTTACCCCATAAAACCATATATTTTGGAAAACTAGACATCCTAGGGTTTTTAAAATTGTGGTATTTTAACACTTTCCAAGTGCTAATTCTACCACCAACCTATGTCAAAGGGTTGGGATGTCATTTTTTCCCCACACACATTGTAGTTCAGGCAGGAATTTTCAGATTCTGGTATTTGCCACTGCCAACCAACACCTCAATATGTGTTCAGCAACATCTCCTGAGTACAGGGATACCCCCCATGCATAGGTTTGTTGGTTTGTATTGGGTCTAAAATTCCACATTTAGGGGGTGCGCAATTCCAACCTGGAATTTTGACATGTAGTCAGCCTGCGCCCATGTTCCATTTGGAACATTTTTGAAGCCGTCCAATGAATTTTACCCCATCAAACCATATATTTTTGGAAAATAGACATCCTAAGGTATTTCAAATGGTGGTATTTTAATACTGTATAGGTACTAATTCTACCACCAGCCTTTGTAAAAGTTTGTGGTAGTACTTTTTTGGGAGGTTTTTTTCCACATGCATTGTACTTCAGGCATGAATTCACAGATTCTGGTATATGTCACTGCCAAACAACAACCCAATATGTGTTCAGCAACATCTCCCGAGTACAGGGATAGCACCCATGCATAGGTTTGTTGGTTTGTTTTTGGCTAGAAGGCAACATTTGTGAGATGCGCATCTCAAAATTCCAACTTGGAATTTTGACATGTAGTCAACCTGCGTACGTGTCCTTTATGGGATATATCTTTGAAGCCAGCCAATGTAATTTACCCCCACCAAACCATATATTTTTTTATCGGTAGACCCCCATCACTACTTGTGGCAAGGGCTCAGCAGCCACCGATACATCGCTAGATGATGTATCAGAAAGCTGAATAGGGTCAAAATCGAACCCTGAGTCCGCGGCCTCAGAATCAGTGCGTAAGCAGTGATCTCGAGCAAAGAAGGGGTTAATAGCTCTTAGAAGAGCCTATCTAGTACTGTAATACATTACAGTACAAAGAAATTAATCCATAAAACAGTGCAGACAGAAAAACATACTGTTGCTGTGCAAGATTACTGCTTACACAGTGATGAATGGCAGGGAAGGGGTTAATACACAGTGAAAGACTTTCATAAAACCTGACAATTTTATAAAATGTTATTTTATATCACTAATACTGATCTGTCTCTTTCCGTCACAAAAATGTAAGTGAGGAGAGGGAGGCAGATCAATATTTGTGAATATTGATCCGACCAATTTTGATCTGACCAGGGCGAATGGTGAGCTTAATTGAGAAATCACCAAACCGCCTTTGCCACTAATTCGCTGTTACTGATCGCTATGCGCTCAGGCAGCTTAAAAAAAAAAAAACTCAAATATTTTTACTTTACATGTAATCCCCTAGCGGGTATGTGTAAAAAAAATAAAATAAAAATATGCAGACAGATAAAAATTGCTTTGGCGTCAATATCATTGCGTAAGCAGTGATCGACGGCAAAGAAGGGGTTAATAACTCTTAGAAGAGCCTTTTTAGTACTGTAATAAATTACAGTACAAAAAAAATTAACCCCTAAAAAATGCACAAACGGCAAAAATAAATGCGCTGATGTGCACGATCACTGCTTGTGCAAGATCAGTGGCAGGGAAGGGGTTAAACGCAGGGAATTGCTTTAATAAGTTTTTTTTTATTGTTTTAATATTTGTGTGTTGTGTGTTTATTGTTTTTTTTTACTTTTAGAACTTTGATCTGTCTCTCTCCCTCACTAAAAAAATGTGAGGAGAGGGAGGCAGATCATAACTGGTCAGATCAATATAGGGTTAATATTGATCTGACCAGTCAGTGGGGATGTTCAGCAGAACATCCCCACTGCCTGTCAGTGTGCCTGGCAGTCACTGATTGCCTCTGTGAAGAGGCAATCGTGTGACAGCCAGAGAGCACAGGAAGCAGGTACTTCCTGCCTCCTGTGCTCTTGCCCTTAGAAGGGCAGCGCCATCTTGGTCACTCAGTGACCAAGATCGTGCATTTTTTTTTTGTGTTCCTGATTGCCTCGACTTGCGAGGCAATCAGGAACACTTTCTGAGCATAGGAAGCGAAAAATTCGCTTCCTATGCTCATTTTTTAATGCACGTGTTTTAAAGGCACTGTGCCTTTAAAACCGGCATTTCGATCGCTCTCCGGAGCGATCGAAATGCCGACGGGCATTTTTTTTAGTATTGTACGATGCTTCCACACGGAAGCATCGTTACAATACCATCAGAGCACTGAAAGCGGAAAAACTCCGCTTTCAGTGCTCGTTTTGACACAGGACGGACTAGGTCCGTCCTGTGTCACTAACGCTTCGCCACACAGGACGGACCTAGTCCGTCCTGTGTCGCGAAGGGGTTAAGAATGTCTATTTAAAATGCCTGCATTTGAGGCAATCTTTCAGTTAGACATAATTTTTGTAGACCGTTGTCCTTTAAGTCGGAGCAGTCCTTTGACTTCGTATCAATCTGCAAATGATTGCAACAATTACCAAGTTGTGACTGTGGTCAGTCTTTTTAAAGGAATGTTCTAATCAGTAAGGAACGTTTTATGATGAATCAGTAATCAAATTTCAGTTATTAACAGATTTTACAGAGATACACTTTACTGAAGCCAGTTGCATAAGGTCTATCCATTATACCATACCACTCCACAGTATAGAGCTTTGTGAAGGGTTGAAGTGGGGTAATGGTATTAAATTTAAGCTCTGAGAAGGGTGTTTTACATAGTAAATTTGGTCTAATATGTCATATGTCCAGCAAGGCAATCAAATTAAAACCTATTGAATGGATATCAAATTAATTTACATTATTCAACTATAGAAGCAGCTAAAATCAATGATAATTTTTAAATATAAAAAGGTCACAAAGCTGAAGGAATAAAAAATAAAAAAAAATAAAATGTAAATATGTATAATTTACCTGCATGGTACATCGCACAATATTCTGTCATAAAACAGCACTTCTTTAGCACCATTGTTATCTACCAAAAGTCGTGGAATGCTGGAAGCATCATGGTTAACCACCATAATACAGGGACTGTTCAATCTCTTAGCTTGATGGACCAACAAGTAGCATCGCTTGTTGTCAACATCATTAGCGATGACAAAGCCCTCTAAAAACAGAACAAAGAGAATCAATAAACATTGCTGTCATTTATTACAATATGCCAGGGCTTCACAAACTTAACTGACTTTTAGAAGCCAGACAACGGCACATACACACAATCACACGCAGTCACATACATACATACACACAGTCAGTAAGTCACAAACAAACAAAGTCAGTCACTTATCCATAGATACATACATGTGAGCATTTTTTTTAATCTTAAGTTGTTTTTTTTTCCCAATCGAACAATGGGTCCCCCCCTCCCTGCTGCTATACCTCATTGCAGGGAAGGGGCATTTTCATTACATGTTGTTTCGAGCCCTGCAGAGCAGTGTGTGAGGGGGCGGAGCGGGAAGACTGTGCATCCGGTGCACAATACTCTGCCGGAGTATTAACGTTTTGTTTTTGTTTTTTAAAAAGATCCCAGCGGCAAGGGCACCAGGTGGGGCTCACGAACCCGGGCGCCAGGTCTGATTTCGGGGTTTGTTGAGTCCTGCAATATGCAGTATCCTCACACCCACATATTATTACAAGAAATGTAATTATATCATTTTTATTTCCTACGCAACTCACAAATTTATCTTGTGTCTCCTGGGAAGAAGAAGCAATAAAAGTGTTCTTAGGGGAAATATATATAAAATATTTTCAAAAAGGCTGCAGCACATTATGTGATGCCCATAATCTTAAACTGTAAAAAAAAAAAAAAAAGGTTATAAGCTGATATTGCAGTACAGTATACACAAATATATAGCAATTGCCGGTATTACATGGTTAGTTCAGTCTCTAATTGCATGAAAGGTTATAAGTCAATTTATTGAACACTACAACCACTGAAATACATGCTACACATAGTTGTGTTTTAGTTCAGAAGGAGTAGGAGAAGTTAATGAAAGTTTGCAGTTTGATTTTTTTTTTAATCCATGTAATGCAGAATTGTTAGTACCCTGTTGCCCACGCTTTATTAGTCAGCATTCAACATCACACCAAGGAAGCACATCATTGGCAGCAAAAAAAAGTCATAAAGCCACTGTGCTATAAAACCATAGTTTGCTTTTTTATGCAGTTTTTCCCCAGGATCAGTGTGAGTATGGTAGTTACATATTATGGAGAACGGATGGCAAGTCTGGACGCAAACCAGGAAGTGAGTGATAATAGACGCTCCAGCCATAGCAAATAAACTCTATGGTAAAAGAAAAGAAAAAAAGCTAGCCAGCTCATGATTAAAAATAAATCAATCAACTAAAAAAAAAGTTTATTCTTCCCATGCTGATTGACAACACATCTAAGCAGGGGAAACACGCAACATTGCCCCATATGGTGCAACGTCTTATACTGTGTTAGCACAAAAAACATGAGGCATTTCACCCAACAGGCTGCAGTTGTAGGTGTCACCTGCTTTGATGTATTACCAAGGTTTTCGTATAACTGTGATACTAGTTTGGGAGCTGGCTTTTTATCCTTCTAGTATAGAGTTTACCAACAGAATATGTTTAATGAAACCGTTCTAGTTTATCATATCTTTTGCTGAAGAACCTTTGCCAGTATGTAAATCAACATTTTGAGTGCAAAGCTAGTATAAATTGTGTCCACATGACCAGGTATATTGAGATTTCAAGCAGGCTAGGTGAATTCATATTCCTGTTCATGGTGGACATGGAACTTCACAGGATGTTACTAAGGACACTTCTGGCACAGCGCTTATAGGCTGACCGGTTATAGCAGAAAGTGAGCTTCCCATTTCCAGTGTTTTAAATCAGTTACATGAAACTCAACATACCGGGGAATGGAATGTTCATATCAGCATGTAACATTTCAATAAGTTGTGCAGTTTTGGATCCTGGAGCAGCACACATATCCAGAATCTAGGAGGAAGGACATTTGAGTTTATAGCTTGCGCATGTTCTGTGCTCCTACTTATACTACAGTGCAGACATCTTTATGAAACAAAAGGAGTTGAAATTGGAGGTTGTAGAAAAACAATATACTAATCAAACAGGAAGGGATGAGAGGTATTCTGTACCCAAATAGAAAAAATGCATTAACATCATAACTGAATTGTAATGCTTAAAAATGTGAACACAGAAAGCAGTATATTTAAAAAAATTTAAAAAAAAAAAAAAAAAAAAAAAGCACACACAAACACGCCCCTGAGGGCAAATGTAAATAGATCAACCGAGTAATGAATAAATAATATATGCTAAAACAGATAAATGAGCAAGATAGCCAAGTGTAAATGCTTACCAGGGTGTTATATGAATCATTAGAAACTTATTTGGTTTATAGCCTTGGCAAAAAAAAAAAGTGTCAATATAATCTGAAATTGCAACAGCAAAAAGTAGCTAAATATACTAATAAGTTAGGTTTACAAATACCTATTTAAGTACATAATACTCTGGATAAATGATGGATACCGGGTTTTATGCTCTGAATGTGGCAACCATACAGGCAAATAGAGTACGTCCTCATTTATGTGATGGAGTCCAACTAATACTTAGCTCTGCACATCATGCCTACCCTTTCCTCATTGTTACCAGTGGGAAGGGAGCATATAGCATGTGCCAACTGGCTTACTGATCAAGAACCCTAGGACTAGCTAGGAAATTTAAACTCAACCAGCATAAATTGGGTTGATCTATTTACATTGCCATTAGGTGTTTTTTGTTTTAAAACGTGGCCTTTCATACATAAAAAGTAACATTTGGGGGTTTAAGGCAGTACATTAATTTAATTACATTAAATCAGAATAATTTGTTTGGACATGCATGATGTCATCTGACCAAAGTAAAAACCATTGAGAAACTGGGTTTGAGGATGCTTAATTTCCATGTAGGAACAGTATTAAAAAAAAAAAAATCCATCTGTATAAAAAAAAAAATTTTTTATAAAAAAAAAAAAAAACCTTAACTAAAAGAAAGTTTTTTGTTATGTGTGTTTAACTGTACTTAAAAAAAAACAACAACTATATACTGGTTTTTTTTTTTAAAGGACATGTGTAGCTTGTTGATGCCATATTTATCCTAATAAAATCAGACACGCACTGTATATGTATAAGGATTTAACATATATACAAAAATGTTAGCAATCATTTGCCACTGTAGGGAAACCATTAAGAAACCATGTCTGCATTCTGTTTTATGGTTCCCATGGGGTCCCTAGCCCACCTTGTGATGAGGTTCCACATTCAGAAGGACAGGAGGAATCATACTGACTGCTTCTTGACGGCTGATATTGCCCTGAAAGAGAACATACATATATCAGATTAAAACATTATCATAAATATAGTTTTTTTGCCTGATCAAGAGACTGAAAAACAATTGCAAGTTTACCAGTTAAAAAGCACTTATAAATAAATTTTGCAGATGACATTCACATGTGAGAATAAATTGGTAGCAGATCATTAAAACTAAAACTTGTTAAAAATAATAATAAAGTAATAGCCACAAATACAAAATGTGGACAATGTAGGAAAGTATAGAAGAGAATATATATATATATATATATATATATATATATATATATATATATATATATAATTATTTTTTTTTTATTTTTTTTTACATAGAATATAAAAATACCCATTTCCCCAATACCTAAAGATGGTAGATAATTTAAAGTTTACAATTTAAACTAAAAAGAAAAAAATATCAATACCCTTATTAACCGTGTTTTCATCCCAAAATAGATAATTATGACAACATGCACAAAGACAATTTGAGCTAGTGTTTAGTTTATTGTACAGATTTTTCTAAACAATAAAAAAATAAGTTATCTTTGATTGGTGAACATTCCTGCTCTACTAGATCTATACAGCTACACTGCTAATATTGTGCAAGTGAAGTTTTTATGGTTACTTGGTAGGAGGATTGGGTTAGAATCCCATTGTTCCGAGAACAAAACTTCAGTAAATCTATTTTCAGTGTTCACCCAAATTTAGGAATGGCATTAGGCACAAAAGATAAACCCGTAAATGACTAGAAAACCACAAAACTGTTCAGATCCGTTGTTCAGATTATGCAACCATGCCCGCCCCCCTCCCCCCATTCTGCGAGTGTTGCTTTACACCTCCATGCCTATAAATGTTAACAACTATTTGGATTACCACTGGATATCTTTAAAACCATAATGTAAAGTGGGCATGTTCAATTACCTAAAGTATTATCAGATTTATATATGAATAGATCTAAAAACTCAAATTGTTTAGCATGAGATTATAAATTAAATATAAGGCCCTCAAAATGCTGTTCCTATATTCATGTACAGACATGGCCTATCCCACTAACCTGCATATCATACTTCTGCCCAAACTTTAAATAGTTGTTAACTGAAGTAAAAAAAAAAAAAATTCAACAAAAGTGAGGAGCATGAGGTAAAGCTTGCTGAGCCCATATCTTTAGGGAGGGATATTGGTATAAATGCACATCATACATAGTAATCTGTGGGCATCAACTGGAATATCTTGAAAAAAAACATTTATAGTGTGCGGTCTAAAAAAAAAAAAAAAAAAAATAAAAAAAAAAAATCTAAATAATAGGAGCAAACAAGTTTCAATATTTACACAATGCAAGTACTATAGGTCTCCCCGGGGGAGGGGAGAGACCTTTGAGAATATTGGGTACCGTGCAAAACACAGGAACTACAGGATCACTTACCACTAGTTGTTTAAGCAGTGACAAATACTCTAGCCAAAACAAGTTCGGTGCATTGCTACTATGGATTTTCTTTTTTATCCTTTTCCAAAGCCAAGTGCTCCAATATAAAGACTATATTTTGTTCTAGCCGTTGGTGAGTTTTTCTTTCCATTTACACTGACAACCCATCAGTGGGAGTGGAGTTCCCACACATTTGAACCCTACTTTTTGATTACTGCGTGAGGTGTCTTCCATAGCTCTGCTACAACTAAAAGCTATTTAGGATTGTCTCTCCATTTTTACTATTGTTAAGCAGTGATTCAGACAAAATACCTGCATTTGTGCCCAGTTGGAGCAAATTTAATACATTTGCTTAAATGTGAGAAGCGTGATTCACCTCCAGCCGACAATTAAAATTGGGTTTTGATAATAGTCTTTCACACTGAGAAAACGTCAAAACAATTTAAAATGACAAGTCCCCTGCCTTTGTCCACTGGAGCAAAAATTATGTTAGGGTCATTTTTCAAACTATATAAAGCCAAATGTTCGTTTTGTAGATAAATTACCTGAGGCCCCATAATTATGAGGACTCTATTAATCCAAGTCCAATTATGAGGACAATTAAGCCAAATTTCTGCATACGACACTTTCAAAAGGTTTGCATAATGGGACTCGCATAAGAGCCAGGAACAAACTTAGATTTAATACCCCACTCCCCCCATACAAGTAGTGCTAGAATCCTTTTTTTGAGAACATACATTTAAGTCTGAGACCTGCACAATTTAAGTAAATAATACAGTAATAATACAGGTGTGTGTGTGTGTGTATATTATATATACATACATACATACAGAAAGTTGTAAAGCTATTAAAATATATTGTGGATTTATTTATGACATTGTAAATCTGGGATTGAGGTCATGGGAAAGCATCCCGCATCTTTGGAGGTAAGAAGCAGAATCAAACAAAATTTATAATTCAACAGATAATGAAGTTGGTAAGGATTTAGCCTGCTAATCATAGAATCATTGGTTCTCGTAGGCTAAGAAGTCTTGAACAAAATATTGTCGACTTGTCACTTACAGACTGGTTGGGATTAGCTGATAAAACCCAAGAATGATACTACAGATAGAGATCACATCCTTCCTTTTGTTAATCTGGCTAAAAAACTACAGTTGCCAAATAGAGATTTTTTTTTTTTTTTAAATACGTTCGCATTAAAAACTTCCTTAAGGATAAACTATTGGGAAGTGACTAAATATAAATAAACGATATGTCATTTTCTGGTATGTTGATAAATCTGATGAATATTATCTCTTCACGTTCGAAAGGGTGTATGTTTTATTTTAATAATTATAATAATATTTTTATCTATATCTATGATATCTATGTCTCACAATTTGTTTGTTTGTATAACATTTTTGCATTTTTGATAAATAATAAAAATAAAAAAATAATAAGAATTAGCCTGCTATCTGGTTTATGCCTGTTCAACGGTTGATGACTTACAGAAGCCACACAGTGCGTGTTTCATCAGTGATTAGCATCAGATACATAAAAACTAGCAGACTTACCGATTCGGTTTCACTAACAAGAAACTGGTGAAACTTTTCTAGTTCAGGAGATTTTCTGATTATTTTCCTACTCATGTTTGTATGCCAAGCAAGATCTTCAGGGTACCTGAATACAATAAAAAATAAAAAACATACAGACATTATTCCTGGGATTATTTTACATCTAGAATAGCCTTATGCCATGAAAGCATAAACTCCTTCAGTATATGAATTACTTCATGACCTGAATTTTATTTTTTTTGTCGTTGGATAGTGGCTGTTAAAATTTCTCCGCCGTTTGCGTTTAGTTGTAACTTTCCTCTCATTTAGTGTAGCAACACAAATTATACATTTAACAATAAGGAATTTCTTTAGATACCATTATTTTGATCATATAAATTGACTAAAAAAAAAAAATGCTAAAGAAAAAAAAAACTGAACTGATGTTAATATTTGTCCTGAGCCACACCTCTTTCCTAACCGTTTCCCCCCCAGTACTAACTATGGTAACATTTCAGCTATTTCTTTTTTTTAGCTGGCTTATCACAATTGGAACTAAAGGACATAATCTATTATTTTTGTCACCCAATCAAAAATATATATATATATCGATCATGATCACCCTGAATTAAACCCATGTTTTTTCTTAGCTTGCAATCCATGCGATTTTAGATGTTCAGCAATCCTATCCAATTTTCTGCTGCCTTCAATAATGCAACTTTTGGATAATCCCATTTCCCCTGGACCACTCCAGTCTGATAAATTAGATTATGTGTAAATGAGTAATTAAGAAAATGACAGTTTTTCTAAAATCTAAAAAAAAAAAAAAAAAAAAAAAATTGTTTTTGTGTGGTGTGACTTTTTTTACACTTGTGCTTCTACCACATACCCTAGGTATGACGATAAGCTGCCATGTACTTTTAATGGTACATGACTGGCTTCCGTTCATAAATATTAAATATATTGCGGTATATTAAATCTGAGGTGCCATGTTTAATGAAGTATATTGTGCCTGAATATATAATTTGTTATTTAATAAAATTCTCCATTTGTACAAATATGCCTTTGAGGCCCATTTAGTATTTTTTTTTTTTCATTAATTAGATATAAAATTTTAGTGCTGCATGTGTTTTGGTTACTGATCTGCTCTGTACCATCAGATTGGTTTGGGAACCACTGCCCTAGAAAAAAAA
Source organism: Pelodytes ibericus (assembly GCA_036172795.1). Taxonomy (NCBI): domain Eukaryota; kingdom Metazoa; phylum Chordata; class Amphibia; order Anura; family Pelodytidae; genus Pelodytes; species Pelodytes ibericus. The sequence goes on along the minus strand of CM069859.1, from coordinate 120,579,474 downwards.
CAAAAAACAGTCCTCAACGCACACCCCTCAGTCCAGAAATCCTGGACTGTGGGGTGGGCCTTGAAAACTGGTTTGGGAACCACTGCTCTTGGGTGTGACCCTGAAACTTTTTCTGATAGTCACTTATTCTCAGCCAATATGAAGATATGATAGAGATTTTTTTTCCTGCACCTACAACAGGTTATAAACCATAAAATAGATGTACAGCATTCCTGTGATTATCATGATTTTAACAGTAACACAGAGAACTATTATTTACCCGTTTTCATGCAGCTTGATTCTCTCGGTGGGACTCAAAACTTTTAGCGAGCTTACTTTTTACTAACTGAAGCTCAATAGGCAGCTCAATAACAGATGTTATTTTAAGTACCCATCACATAATTCTTGCTATGTTTAGCAAACAAAACAGGTTTTGTACAGCTATTTTCTACATCACATGGAGCAGGGATGGGATATTGGTCCCGGGGATAATGAAGAAAAAAAAAAACAACAACACTGTATGATACATAAAATATATCATCCTACCAGATGCAAAAAGTAGAAACACAGAAAAGGTTTTATTTCCCAAAACTGCAGCAAGAGTAATGCTAGTAATTACTGGAACATTTAAGTATGTTTTTGTACAAAACAGCATCTGCTATTGTTCTTACCAGCTTAGCGGTTGAGGAGCGTCTATCTTCTGGCCATCAACCTCTATATCTTGCAGCTCTTTGAAGTACTTATTTTTTAGACAATGTAGTATTTCTTTAGCATGGCTGTGGGAAAAGAACAAAAGCTTATACACACACATAAAACAAAAATAGAAACGGCAATGCATAATTATTAATAAAGGCTCAGACCTTCACACAACGCTAGTACAATCTTTATAGGTCGTATCATAGTGCTTAAAATTCAAAAGTCCTGTAATAATCTGCCCATTTTAAAAATCACCATCTGTTGACAACATGCTACCAATACTTAGTGAGCCTGAGACATTTATTGATATATGTAGACATGGTGTTAAGTGTCTTAGGATTTCATTTAAATGTTTCAAGCCAGTCATTAGTACATAAAATGACATATACAAGGCTGTAGTATAAAATGTTGTATTTTAAATTTCAATTCGGGGGGGTTGTTATGTATATGTGTGTTCTTTCAGAACATATGTGTAAGAAGTATGAATAAGTTGCAAATGTTGCAAGAGGCAGGTCTGACTGAGGCCTGCATTTGAGAGGAGGCACTCGAGGGTACAAACAGGGAGGGGGAAGTGAGAGACACAAATGGGAGACGGAAAGGGGTCGGGAGAGAAGCAAGAGACACACAAATGTAGAATGGAAAGGAGGGGCTGAGACACAAAAGGGGGATGCATTTTTCTATGAAATGAAGGGTTATTAAAATACTCAACAATGTAAGGAACATTAATTTTCAATGCAATCACAAATTGCATTTCCAAAAAGGTATTGGTTTGAAAGAATGTATACCAGCTCATCTGATGATTACATGCTGGTAAAATGACCTGTAAGGCTCCGGTTGTGATCACTCACAGAATGTTAATGATTAAAACGACTGGTATGATTTTTTTTCAGAAAAAAAACTGCCCCATGGATTTCTTGCACAATTTGTCATTTTATTTTGATTTCACTTTTGCTTCATTCTGTGTACCTTTTGTATCCAGTTATTCTAATTGTAGATGGCAAAGGTTCACGGAGAGTAGACATAAATTGTTCCCATTCTCCGTCTGGGACAATTTTCAATTCCTGATAATAATGTTCAAATAGTTTGTTTTCCTTGATGATTTCAGGGTAGCCACCTGCCCAAGCCTTAAAATACAAATAATTCACAAAAGAGATTTTATTTTATAAAGTATATTCTGATAAATTCACTTTGAAATAAAGAATAACATTTACCTCCCATCTATCATATAAACTATGAAGCAGCATAAAATAACTTAATGCTAGCACAGTAGTTTTCCAAACTGAATATTAATTACCACTAATTCAATTAAATATCACTAATTTAGCACAACGTGTTTGCTATTTTGCTATGTAGCTGCCGATATTTAAAAATGAACATAACTTAGAAAATCACCCTAACATCTACACACCACCTTTTTAGGCCTATTTCTTTCTTCATATACGAGTTAGGCATTGCTGACATTAATTAAAATAGTCTTGAAAAACCTGCTTGATGTTTGAAAATAGCAGATATATTATTTCTGCCACTCTAGTTTATGTTGGCTGCAACTCATATTCCCTTAACCCTTTAAGGACCAGGGATTTTCCTAGGCCAAGGACCAGAGCCTTTTTCAATTTTTAATACGCGGTTTTTGAAACATAATTTTCCTCTCTCTCATTTAACGTACACATACAAGTTATATGTTGTTTTTTAAAGGACAGTTAGAGCTTTCTTTTGATACCCTATACATAAAAATGATTTACATTTTAGTATTAAAAAATTAATATAAAAGAGGAAATTTTTGAGGAAAAAAAAGTTTTTACCCATTATTTTCCCAGTAATAACCTACATAACTAGTGCAACACTAACCCACTTATCCCCCCTAATTAACTAATAAAAAAGAAAAATATTGGTTCCCAAACCCCCCATAACAAAAAAGACAGAAAAAAACTCTGAAGAGTGCGATGTCAGATCAGTAAAAATCATGCAACAGGCATGCAGGGGGTTACATTTTATTAAATAAATATATTAAAATTACCTTTATTTATTAAAAAAAACTTTATAAATTGTAAAAATAAAAAAATCTGTTAAAAAAAAAACTAAATGAGGGCCATAAAGTGGAAGGAAACTGATCACAGTTAAAAACTGTGATCAGCAATGAAAGGGTTAATTTTTTAAAAAAAAAATTTTTTACCTTTGTATTTAATTAATTTATTTTTACTTACAGGTCACTCTCTGTGCTTCACTGTAAGATTGTGAAGCACAGAGAGTGAATTAGAGGCAAAGTCAGTGTGTGAACACACTGACGTTGCATCTAATTTGCATGTTATCGCGGTGATGACTCAATCACCGCGATCACATGCCCGGAAATCGACCGATCGGGTCCAGGAGCTTTGCCTCGGGTGCGAGGCTTAGTCCTGGACCCGTTGCAGACTAGCTGGCGGTGCCCATGGAGCGCACCGCCGGCTAGACTGCATGACGAGTTAACTCGTCATAAGGTCGCTAACGCGGCGGCTCTTATGACGAGTTAACTCGTCATAAAGACGGGAAGGGGTTAAATGGACTATAACACCTAAATACTGTTGGTCTGCAGAGTCTCCTGCTTATGGCATCACCTGTGGAATGTTATGCAAATAAAACTGCTTTTCCTTGGGAAATGTGTCATTTGCATACCATGCCACACATGATGTCAAAAGCAGGAGACTCCACAGACACATTTTTCTCCTAATTTAGGCATTTGCTTGCAGTTTTGCTAATCCAATGTAAAGATCATTTTCAATTTTTTTTAATGCTCTACATGAACAGTAAAAACAATGCAACGTTCAGTATTCACATCTCACCGCCTCTTCTCTTGCTTTGCGCCGTGCCTCCTCCTCAGCAGGGGTTCTCTGTTCCGCGCTCCGTTGATTCCTCTGGCGATTACGTCTATTTTTACGCCCCATTATGCTACAAAGCGATAGAAGAGATCGTCGTGACAGAAAAATGATTGCTAAATATTCAGTGGCTCCAGACGTTTAGTGGGTACTGAAAAGGATTAAAAGAAATGTAAGTTTTTCTTTTTGGGGGCACAGGGAAGGGGCATAGAGAGAAAAACATTTGAAGGTTGAGGGAAATTGAAAGTTTGAGCAACAAAGTAATGAACTGAAATGCGTTGCTTACTGCAAAAAAAAAAAAAAAAACATTAAAAAAAAGAGGAAACATCAAAAAAGAAACACTATAACATTATTGGATTTTCTTAAAGCTAATACAATCGCATTCTAGTCATAGATACATATGAACACTTACAGAAAGGCACAGTTAGCGTGTGAGAACGGATAACACGTGTATACAAAGCATTTCAATACCTGACTCGGGTAATGACGTAAATAGGGAAGCAGAGTTGGGCCCTGAACGTAGCACATTACGGGATGACGTTAATAAACACACATGAGGTATCTTGGATGCCATATTTAATAAGGGCACAGTTCCAGTACCATGTTTCCAAGGAAACAAATGTGCTGCAGACCCGCACTTACGGATGGCTGAATAGCAGAACAGTTCCATGGGAATACTTAGGACCCGACATGATACGCATCTGGAACCAGCATTATTTTAAGTTTTTCATTTTGCGGAGACAGGGACTACATAAACTTAGATTAAACTGTTCTAATCAGTGACAAACTGACAATGGACCATAATTCCGTGTAATTCATTTATTAATCAGCGTCTTCAACTCTGCGTGACTAAACGTTCACCTGTTCCAATGTAATTATGGTGTGCCATCATAATTACTGACTTATTTTCATATCTGGAATCCTAGACAATGGTCCTTGACCAATGAGAAACTCAGCTCCTGAACGCCCTAACTGCTGCTGCTGTTTTGTGCACATGTTCAGTAATGTAAGTTCTCCTGATTGGCTTACAAGCTGGTCGCAGCCGGATCCGCCATTCAAAGATTGCTGAATGACAGTTACTTGGCTGTTAGGAATTGAGTACTAGTAGGTGGCTGGTTTCTGACGAGCCGGTTAGTAGGTACTCGTTTGTAGCCATGGCTGCAGTGGATGAGCGATGGTTTCTGGAGATGCTTTCCCTACTTATGATATTGATGGGTCTGGTGTCCTTTGGCTTATTGCGCTTTATTAATATGCCTTACGGACGTTATTCAAATTCCACATTTGGGCCTCCCGTGCCGGTCCGTTGTGCCTGGTTCATTCAAGAACTGCCCTCGTTTGTCCTGCCTGTATATTTCATCTACCAGCATCATCAGCTCGGGGCGGTCACTATGATCCTCATTGGAGTTTTTACCCTACATTACCTGCACCGGTATGGACCTATACAAATCATTATTACAACTAACCATCGTTTTGGGAAATCAGTCCTGTTGCTTAGGAATCCTAAATTTTAAACAGATTTTTTTTTTTTAAGTGAGGTGAGGTATTCTATTCTAAATTAATTTACCCACTCACACTGAATAAAATTATATAAGTAATACATTATTGAATTACTGATAATAGTTACTGAAAAAGTTTTATTCCTTTAAAGGGGTTTAGTGGTATACATTGTGAAGGTACAAAGCTTCAATGTATACCACAATGTGTTTACCTGTAATTTTCCTTTCTTATTTAATGTACTCACACGTTTATATATATATTTTTTTTTTATTGGCATAAGCATGGTTTTCTTAAGATACCATTATTTTCATCTTCTCTTACAATCTGGAAAATAGAAAAAATACAAACTTTCTCACCTTGACCTACAATATTTTTTTTTATACATTTTCCAACTGTAAAAAAAAACCCTAACTAATAATTTTTATCCTGAGTTTAGAAATATGCATGTTTACATGTCTTTTCTGTTGTTTTTGCAAGTGGTCGAGCAACTACCAAAATTTAGTGTTTTTATAACCATTTCTCCTACAGTGACCTTTTTAACCTTAACCCCTTAAGGACAGAGCCTTTGAAACATTTTTGTCCTTTCTGGACAATGGCTATTTTAACATTTCTGTGCTGTTTGTGTTTAGCAGTAATTTTCTTCTTCGTCATTTGCTGTACCCACACATATTATATATTGTTTTTATCGGGACAAAAAGGGCTTTCTATGGATGCCATATTTTTGATCATATCTTATTATATTATTTAAAAAAAATAATAAAATATGGTAAAAAAAAAAAAAAAATACACAAATTTCTTTGTTTTTATTTGAAACAACTTCTCCTCATCGACAATAGCGAACGAAAAAACATGCTAAATAGATTCTACTATTTCTCCTGAGTACAGGGATACCACCCATGCATAGGTTTGTTGGGTTGTTTGGGGGCTAAAATGCCAAATTTGTGAGGTGCAGTTTTTTGTTTTCCAATTTGAAATTTTGACATGCAGACAGCCTGCACCCATGTCCCATTTGGGACATATTTGAAACCAGCCAGTGTATTTTACCCCATCAACCCATATATTTTTTAAAAGTAGACACCCTAGGCTATCTCAAATGGTGGTATTTTTTACACTTTCCATGCACTAATTCTACCACCAGCCTTTGTCAAAGTTTGTGGTAGTAATTTTTTTGTGGTTTTTTTTTCACAAACCTTGTACTTCAGACATGGATTTACAGATTTTGGTATGTGTCACTGCCAAATAACACCCCAATAAGTGTTCAGCAACATCTCTTGAGTACAGGGATACCACCCATGCATAGGTTTGTTGGGTTGTTTGGGGGGTAAAAGGCCAAATTTGGTAGGTGCCGTTTTTGGATTTCCAAATTGAAATTTTGACATGCAGACCGCCTGCACCCATGTCCCATTTGGGACATATTTGAAAACAGCCAGTGTATTTTACCCCATCAACCCATATATTTTTTAAAAGTAGACACCCTACGCTATTTCAAATGGTGGTATTTTAACACTTTCCATGCACTAATTCTACCACCAGCCTTTGTCAAAGTTTGTGGTAGTAATTTTTGTGTGTTTTTTTTTTCACAAATATTGTATTTTAGACATAAATTCACAGATTTTGGTATGTGTCACTGCCAAACAATAACCCAATATGTGTTCAACAACATCTCCTGAGTACAGGGATACCACCCATGCATAGGTTTGTTGGGTTGTTTGGGGGCTAAAAGGGCCACATTGTGAAGGTGCGCGTTTTCAACTTGGAATATTGACGTGTAGCCAGCCTGAGCCCATCTTTCATTTGGGACTTTTTTTTAAAGTAGGACAGTGTATTTTACCCCAAAAAGTATATATTTTGTAAAAGTAGACACCCTAGGCTATTTTAAATGGTGTTATTTTAACACTTTCCATGCACCAATTCTACCACCAGCCTTTGTCAAAGTTTGTGGTAGTCATTTTATTGTGTATTTTTTCCCACATACATTGTACTTTAGACACAAATTCACATATTTCGGTATGTGTCACTGACAAACAATACCACAATATATGTTCAGCAACATCTCCCGAGCACAGGGATACCACCCATTCATAGCTTTGTCAGCTTTGTTGGGTGTTGAAAGGCTACATTTGAGAGGTGCGCTTTTTGATTTTCAAACTTGGAATTTGAACATGTAGAGCAAGGAAGGGGTTAATAGCTCTTATAAGAGCCTTTGTAGTACTGTACAAAAAAATTAACCCCTAAAAATGCACAGACAAGAAAAAAGGTTCTGCTGTGCAGTGATCAGTGGCAGGGAAGGGGTTAATACACTACACTATACAAAGGGTATGGCTTTTATAAAAGCCCTTGGGACTCACAATTTTTTAACATATTTAATTTAATTTATTACAATTAAAAAATTATGTTATACAGATCTGTCTCTTTCCCTCACTAAAACTCAAGTGAGGAGAGGGAGGCAGATCCATATGGGTCAGAACAATATTTACGAACCAGACGAATGGTGATGCTCATCTGAGAAATCACCAAACCACCTTTGCCACTGATCGGCTGTTACTGATCGCTATACACGCGTTCAGACAGCTTCAAAAGGAATACACGTAATCCCCTAGTGGGTATAACTAACCCCTAGCGAGTCTGACAAAAAAAATGCTGATAGCAAAAAAAAATCCTTCTGCGACTAGATTGCTCCATATGCTTAGGCAGTGACCATATGCACTGCTTAGGAAGTGATATACGGCAAGGAAGGGGTTAATAGCTCTTAAAAGAGCCTTTGATATACTGTAATAAATCAAAGTTAAAAAAAAATAACCCCTAAAAAAAATGCACAGACAGAAAAAAATGTGCTGCTGTGTAAGATCACTGCGTACACAGCGATCAATTGCAGGGAAGGGGTTAAATACTGGAAACGGCTTTTATAAAAGCCTTTGGGTCTCAATTCTATTAAATATATTATAATTAAAAACTTACATTATACAGCTCTGTCTCCCTCCCTCACTAAAACTCAAGTGAGAGGGAGGCAGATCTACACGGGTCAGATCAAATATTTACAAATATTGATCTAACCAGACGAATGGTGATGCTCATCTAAGCAAACGCCAACCCGCCTTTGTCACTTATCAGCTGTTACTGATAGCTATACATGCGGTCAGACAGCTAAAAAAAATTTTTTTACGTTAAATGTAGTCCCCTAGCGGGTATAATTAACACGTGACGGGTGTAATAAAAAAGTTTTAAAAAAATTAAAAATGCTTCTGCAGCAAGATTGCTGCATTTGCGTCAGATCGCTGCTTAGGCAGTGATCTACAGCAAGAAAGGGGTTAATCTCTCTTAAAATAGCTTTTTTTTTATACTGTAATGAATTACAGTAAAAAAAAAATGAACCCCTAAAAAATGCACAGACAGCAAAAAATGTGCTGCTGTGTATGATCACTGCGTACACAGCGATCAATGGCAGGGAAGGGGTTAAATGGCTTTTATAAAAGCCCTTGGTGTTTAAAATTGTATTAAATATTTTTATTATTATTTTATTTTATTTTTCACTTTATCTGATCTGTCTCTCTCCCTTACTAAAACTAGTAAGGTGAGGGAGGCAGATCAATACTTGTCAAAGGCAATATTTACTAATATTGCCTTTGACAGTATGATAAGTGCTCATCAGAGCACTTACCATACATGCCTGCACACAGATCACATAGATCTGTTGTGCCGGCATCGACTGGCTCCCCCTAGAGCATCGGAAGTGAAATACTTTCACTTCCGATGCTCTTGACCTTTAGAAGGGAAGCGCTGCCTGTACAGGCGTCGTTCCCTTCTACTGAGCCGATGGGGTCGCTCAGGAGAGCGACCACCATCGGTTCTGGGGAGCCTGAAGGTGTTACTAAGTGCCTCGCTAGCGAGGCACTTTAGAAACACCGCAGATGCTTAGAAAGCGAACGATCGTTCGCTTTCTAAGCACATGTGTGCAGCCGGCGCAGCCATTTTTAAATGGCTGCTACGATCACTCCGTGGAGTGATCGTAGCGCGCCCCTGCACATTTGGGGGGTGTTGCACAATGCCTCTACCTAGAGGCATTGTAGCAACACCGTTAGAGTAAAAAAAAGCCAGGCACGTCACCTGTCGGCAAGTCCTCGATTTTCCGTGACGTGCCTGGCACGTCATCTGTCGTTAAGGGGTTAAACACCCATCACCTCCAACTCTAAATCTATTTTTTTTTTGCCAGTAACGTTGCAAACTGCCTCTAGAGCACTTGTTGGCTACAGGGCAGCACCATATTGGTACCATCAATATGGTGCCTGCAATTTCTCTGTGGAGTAATCATGGTGCCCTGTGGGGCCAAAATGTGGTGTTGGTTGATGCCTCGAAATCAAGGCACAACTTAAACACAGTTTGAGAGGTGGAAGTTTCCCTGTTTGTTTTAACACAGGACCTACTATGTACATCCTGTGTCACCAAGTGCAGACAGACACAGCACGCACAAACGGTATAGGTAGTCTGTATTGTTGGTCACTTTAAAAAAAAAAAAAAGCATCCCAATAAAGGAAGTAATATATTGAGTGACCAACTTAATGCAAATTATACATAAGGTAATAGGCTGGATAACATCAATCCCACCCGCCGGTTTGAAATCTCACCACGGAATCTGCTTATAACCACTCCTACCAATGTAGAAAAGTTGCCATATAAAGATAACCACTGAGGAATGCCAAAAATAAACATGTTGATTGATGTCTGGAAACATTTTGAAATATAAAAGTAATGCTAAATATTACTTGTGATTCTAATATAGAAGCACAAGTGAAGTTTTAGTTGTTGCGATTGTGAGGATGAACTGGCGTGTACTTTTGATAGTACACACCAGTTTATCCTTTGACCGACAGCTGCCCTGCTTTAATAGGAAGCAGGCAGCCATCTGGTCCGTGACTGTTTCTCTGCTAGTGCAGAGAGAGACCCTTTTTTCTTGCATGGGTTCAGTAGGGGGGACCGTAACAAGGGCCCCCCCTGCTGATCCCATGCACAAACAATGGTCGCAGTGAGAGACCCTCGCATTTGGCAGTCATAGCAGGGCAAGCCCCCGCTCTGATTGGCTGTGCCAGCACGCGACAACCATGAACTGCTGTGTCTCGCATGTGAGACACAGCAGATAGTAAACCAGCATGTATCTATTACAATACCCTTTGGGTTTACTTTCAAAGTCCGGGACATGATTTGTTTAACGAAGCAAGGGTTAAACAAGGTGCAATGTTACTTTAAGCCATTTTCACATTAAATGTTTTTGGATGTCCCTAGGGTACAAGTAAGATAATGTTAAACAGCAATTGCTTGTAGCTGACATTTTTAATTCAAGGTTGATTTTAAACACCTCACAGACAATGGCAGAAATACGGTATAGTCTTGTTTCTCTAGCAGTGCTCTGGCACTGGGCTATGCGATTCAACAGACATGGGCCATGTTATCTGTAACTTCCACACATGGGCAGTGAATATAGGCCAATAAAAGAGTAATGAAGACTACCTTAAGTCTCATTCCTATTAACCATCACTGGAAGCTTCAGAATAAGCAGACTCCTGTTTTAGAGATCATGAGCACTGAATAACAATCCGATTAAACCAAATCAATCACCACCTCTGTTAAGAGACTATCTCGTCCATCAATTACCAACTCGTAATAAGCAGCAAGCTTTTCCTCCATGAGTATGCTTTCCAAATCTCCCATCTCACAAAAGTAATTATCATTGTTAATAATCTCATGCTAAAACTCTAGATCATTGCAGCTATGACAACTGCACTGAAAAAAAAAAACCATATGCATGGTACACAGGATGGCATGCCATCTAGACAGACAGGACTAGTGATGAGATTACATTTTTCAGGTCCTATCACGTTTGTACTCCGTATTTGATAAGCACACAGTGGGAATATTTGTAAATTGTATCATCGAGATTTAAGACATTGATGTAAAATTTACAGTTGTACAGTAGTTTACAGAAGACTGTCAAAGTGCTTTCTTAGTAGCACTACACAATTTTCCTGCAGGCTAAAATACATTTGGCAAGAGACCTGTGCTCCACAAAGGAATTCATTGTTAATATTGTGTTGTGAATATTTTGAGGAAGGTGAAATTCAGGTTCCACTAGTTTTTTTTTTTCTTTCTGCGAAGTTTATAACCTAATTATAAGTTTTAGGCTATCGTGGATGTAGAGTTTAAATACCAGCTCCATGTTACTGATATACTCTGCACTGGCACCCTTACTGCTTACTTGTAAATACAACTGTTTAGATGTGCCATTTGCCTGCCAGCTTCTTAGTTCAACAAATATATGTTAACCCCTGGTTTAAAATACTTCTGTTTAAGGAGAAAGTTCTGCAAGTCTGAAAGGTGCATGGACTGAGACATACATGTATGTATGAAAATGTCTTCTATAACCTCAGGATCTCAGTCTAAAAGTTGTTTTATTTTGTTGCCAGTGACTCTGACTTAGAAGATTTAGTGGGGACAGTTAGGTACTAATAAAGAAAGAACAACAATAGAACAAATGTTCCTTATGCTGCCTTATTATAGCTTTGCAGAACTTATGTGACAACAATCAATCATTTTGTAGAAACATGGAGCTGTCTAGAAAAGTCTCGTAGCTGAACCATGGACCACAGATCTACATCAGAATCTGTGCAAAATGTAAATACAGCTTTTGATGATCATGTGTCCTATATGGGTGGTTTCCGTGACGAGGGATATCTAATCTGCTGTCTTTTATATAGCAAAACATCCATTTTTTAAACCATTAAAGATCATATAATAAACTTGATGGGATACTGAATTTTAAAAAAGATGCATTTTAAAGTTGCTGTATTTAAATGCATAAAATGCATTGGTTAAACAAAATGGAAAGCCCTGTTATTTCTGCACTCTTATTTTAAGGTTTAACCCAGGGCTCGACAAACCCCGGGCGCCAGGTCGCCATGGCGACCTGGAAATTAAGCCTGGCGCCCGGGTGCCGTTCCCTACATGACCCCCTTGCTGCTGCCGTTCGTGTGTTCGTGGATTTTTGCAGCGCGAGGGGGAGAAGTCTGTGCGGATCGCACAGACGGCAAGCTCCGCCCCCTCGCGCAGCGCGTGTGAGTGCTGGGTGTCGTCACTTGTCAACCCAGCACTCATCCGAAATAGCAAGGAAGAACGGCTGCAGCACGAATGTTCCCCAGCCCTGCAATGAGGTAAGGCAGCAGGGAAGGAACATTCGTGCTGCAGCCGTTCTTCCTTGCTATTTCGGATGAGTGCTGGGTTGACAAGTGACGACACCCAGCACTCACAACTTAAGACAGGTGGGGAAAAAAAATCAACTTTTGTATGTGTGAGGTTTATATGTGTGTGAGGTGTATATGTGTATGTGTGTGAGGTGTATATGTGTATGTGAAGTGGGGGGGGGAGTGTATATGTGAGGTGTATATGTGAAGTGGGGGGGGGGAGGTGTATATGTGAAGTGGGTTGGGGGGGGTGTGTATGTGAAGTGGGTTGGTGTGTGTGTGTGTGTGGTGTATATGTGAAGTGGGTTGGTGTGTGTGTTTATGAATTGCGTGTATGTTTGCGTGATTGTCTGGCTCCTAAAATTTTTTGCTGGCTCCTAGAATCAAATTAAATTTGTCAAGCCCTGGTTTAACCCCTTAGTGACAGGATTTTTTTCCCGGTAGTGACAGTGGCTGTTTCAAAATTTTCGCGGTGTTTGTTTAGCTATCATTTTTTCTCTTTCTCGTCTACTGTACCTACACATAAATTATATATTTATCTCCATAAAAAGGGATTTATTTAGATACCATAATTGTTATCTACTATAAACATTTTTTTTAGAAAATATTATTATAAAACCTTTTCTAAATTTGCGTTCAATTTTTTTTTTAGGTCAGTTACAAATGGTAAAAAAGACACCATCTAAATATAGTAACCTAGTAGTTCAGGTTGACAAAAGACTTGCGTCCATAAAGTTTAACATTTTTCCTAATCCTTGTTTACTGCTGTTCATCAAAAAAAGACCTTACCATAAATAATCCCTTCCATTGTAATAGACTATACTATGTGTATGATATGTATTTTTTGGAGCAAGGTGCCCAGATTTGAACCACATCTTCATGGACCAGTAAAGAGACAGAATAATATCTTTCTCTCGTGAGAGAGAAACATGCCAATATCTTATTGGCCTTTGCTGCTGCTAGCTGGCATTCTGCACTACTGTAAGTCGGCTCAGTTTCCCAATTTGTCCAAAATTCTCTTGTAGTGAGGATATATCTAGTTTAGACTGCATTATCCTTTTTTTTTTTTTTTTAACTACAAATAAACATTTTTTTAAAATTATAGCGGAGCGAGTGTCCCGATGTGCATTTGATCCTTCCCGGACGCCATGTCAAATTTACTAGTCTACCTGGCGCCCAGGGTTTGTCGAGCCCTGCCTTAGCAATCCTTCAAACAGTTTTCCCTAATCACAGATGTCAAGCTTAAAGGTCTGTTTCAAATTTTTAGAATTTTTTTAAAGTAATATGCATGTTTACATGGGAAAAAAGTAGCAATTCATAGATATTATTATGGCAATTACCAAACCAATTCTGTCAGACTATTTGAAATGCAATGGTGCATAGAACTGCAGAATTGACCAATGGAAGAATATTCAATCATCATTCAGATTTTTTTTCAAATTTCTTTTCCCTATGTCCTATTGTAACACTCTACGGCACAGTCACAGCCAATGACTATTTAACCATTTTGGAAGACCAAGAACATTCTATGCTGTAAACCTTGTTCCCTGATGGTGCTCAGGCTACTAACATGATCATGCATCAGTAAACACAGCTAAAATTATTCAAAACTAGTTTGGAGAATATGAAGCTGAAGTTGAACACTTAGATTGGCCAATGCAATTGGCAGGGTTTGGATACTGTTGAGCCTTTATGGTCAACTTTAGAACACCAAAGAAGAGGTAAAGGAATTGGAGAAATTTTTGATGGAAGACACTGTTTAAAATTGTCTTTTCCTTAACAAATCAAAGTGATCTTACTGCCACTGGTGGACCAACTCCATATTAACAAGAAAAAACACAAAGGGTCTTTCTTGGAGCTCTGCATTTCGCATCACTTTGGATATGAATACCCCAAAAATCATGCTACTCAGAAGGCACTGAACTGCTTCTGAATTGGCATGAAAATCATAGACATCTATGGGGTTTATAGAGACTTGTAATGGGGGAACTTCAGCTATTGCGAAAATAGCCAAAGTCTTCATGAAATTAAAATAAAATAACCCCCCTGAGGCCAACAGACTGTCGCTGGCCCCATAAAAAAATCACAGCTGCTATTAAAATTATGGGGGCATGTATCCCTTACCCCCCCCTAATGATAAATGGGGCTGGCAGTCCACCAAATGTTTCCTAGCCCCTTGCTACCTCAGGGCTTGACAAATTTAATGTAGTTTTAGGTGACAGAAAGAAAAAAAAAGTAAGGAGCCAAGACGGCTCATCAGTCATGCAAACATACACAATCATGCAGACAGTCACGTACACTGAGACAAACCCACAGTCAGGTCCAAAATCAGCTTGGACTTGCCGAATTTCAGAAAATTCAGAAATTTGTCTTCTTTCAGCGATCTGGCGTAATGTATAAATATTATACCTGATTTTAAAAACTTACAGTACATTTATATATGTAGAGAGAGAGAACACTGAAAATGTTAACTTATTTAGAAATAGTGTATTTGTGATGTGTCCATGTTTCCACAGAACATTTATTTTCCCATTTCTGATCCGTGGAGGAAAGCCTACACCATTCATCTCTTTTGCCCTTGCTTTCATCTTCTGCTGCTACAATGGATACCTCCAGAGCAGTTATCTGTGCAGACATACAGCATTCTCTGCAGAATGGGTTCAAGATCCCCGCTTCATAGCAGGTGAACATCTCTTGTGTATAGGCATTGAAGGCACTACATTTTTATTTCGTAGAGGGGGATCAATTTAAAGGCATTGTATTTGTAAATTAACTATATTTTATGTTTTTTTGTTATTCCCAAAACATAACTAAGCTATAGTCATTTAACTATAAAACATTTGGTTTTATCTTCACTTCTCTTTTAGCTATCTAAGGTATTTTTTATAATATGCATGAAAATATTTCTACATATCATTGCATACAAGTCTGACTTCTTTCATTTGTTTTCCTTTCTTGTGTTTTTTTTTGTAGGTATAGCAATGTTTTTTAGTGGCATGTTTATCAATATTTACTCTGACCACATTCTGAGAAATCTCAGGAAACCTGGAGAAACAGGCTACAAAATACCCAGGGGTAAGTAAACAATCACAATGTTAGCTGACTGTAGCTTATTTTATGTACAAACTCAAAGAAGGGGGTGAAGCAAAGTATTAAAGTTAAACTGGGCAAAAGATCGACTTGGCTGATTTTGATCATCTTTTGAATGCTGATCCTTGCATACAAAGACACTGACGTTTACAGGAACACTTCAGGGCAACAAACTAATTTTGATGTGACTAATAGGGAATCATTAGGAATGACTTTCAGCGTTTCCTGCTCAAACCTTCTTTCATTTACATTGCAAACTGATATGTTTGGATGACCAGGTCCTCTTGCACTCACTCAAGCTGGTCACCATCTCCCTGGTTTTTTTGGGTTGTTTTTTTTTCTTATGGGAGCCATTTATTTGGTTTTTTTGCATAGAGCAGGATATTTCATTGTTAGAAGTTAAGTCTTAAGTTAAACTAAGATTTCCACCACTTTATCTCTGCTATCAATATGTTTAGCATGTCCGTATTGAATGACCTGCTGTGCAAACTGGGAGCTGGTTATCCTAGTAATCAGGATGTTATCTTGGAGCTGCTCAGGGATGGTCATTGAAAAGGCACGTCTTCCAATTAAAATGCAAACTTTTCTTTGCGTTTTGTTCCAGTTTTAGTTTAGTAGCACACTTTTGGCAGTATACTTATTGTGTAGAATAGGGCACATATGTAAACTGTGTAAAATGCGTATAAAGACTCCATGGAATGGCAATTAGCACATGGGCATGAACTTTCTGTTAGAAGATAAAAAGAAGTCAACAAAAATCACAAAATTGAGATGCCCAATAAGAACCAATTTGCTTGTAATGTAATCTGATGTATTTGACTTGATTTTGATTCAGTCTAAATGTTTTGTGTACACATAGAAAAGCAGTGCACATTGATTCTTGGCCTTTGTAATCCTTCTTATTATAGAACACACGTGATTATTTGGAGCCGTATTTTAACCCTAATAGATATGTCGCAGGGGCTTGGAGGCTGTGCTCCTGCGGCTCAGAGGAAGAGGGAAGCAATATATAGGCTTTTTAAATGTGCGTGAAGCAAAGTTTTTCTACAAGATCAAATATCCTTGTCTGTAGAAAGATAAGAGATAGTATACAGATATTATGACAATGTTGAATGCACAAATGGCATTTTCATTTTAGAACTGAAAGACTTTTTTTTTAGAGTCAAATTTAAAAAATGAGTAACTTTTTAAACCTAATTTAATAAATTAAGTTACTGGAAGTCTGAGGAGAGCAACACAAATTGGTAAGAGTTCTGATTTAGAGATAAAGTTGAAAGACCTATTTGGTAAACGCAGACTATTCTGTGAGAGCAAGGATAAATTATTAATAGTAGGTAATAGTAGATCAAGGACTTATGGGAGTCTGTTCATTACAATTTGAGTTTCAAAAAAGTAGGTCAAATGGGATTGTCCACTTTGCCTCCACGGTGAACTCCACCTTGTTAAAGTATTCATTAAACACCCCTCAATGCATTCAACTACTTTCCTTTTGTGGCTGGTTAGAGCAATTATTTTCAGTAGGGGGAAACATGGCACTTGTAGTTTTTAAAACCAAATCCATCTTGACTTCCCAGTTTAAGCCACTCTACGACCTCGGCTTCTCACCACAGCTCAACCTCCCTCCATCTTCACTGCCTTTACCACATGTCAACCTCCGAATAGCAGTTAATTGCAATTTTTTGAGGTAGCGATTGTGGTAGTGTGAGATACTGGGTGCTGTAGAGCTTAGTTGTGTTACATGCGTTGGTGCTTAATGTTTCTTTAAATTTGTTTTGAAGTGACTGTAAACATTTTGTGATAGAAGATGGCGTCAAAGATATTTCCATAGTTCATTATCGTATTATATACGCTATCGTTAAAACAATCAGAATAAGAGGTAATATTTTAACATGTCCTATCATCTCAACCTCCAAATCCGACCTACACAATACTATCTGCTACCATTACTGGTAGTTGGGAACTGACTGTACACTGATGTGATGGATGCTGTCTGTCCCTGGAATTTAAACATTTATACTCCTTGCATTACATGACTGCACTCTTAATTCCATTATTTCTATACTCATTTCTTGTAGGTGGATTGTTTGAGTATGTTTCTGGAGCAAATTTTTTTGGCGAGATCGTTGAATGGTCTGGGTATGCAATTGCTGGTTGGTCCCTCCCAGCAGCGGCATTTGCCATCTTTACAACTTTGGTTCTGACATCACGAGCAAAGCAGCATCATCAGTAAGTATCTTCAACGTGCATAGATTATAAAAGTTTAATTTGTGTATGTGACCTCACTCAATGTGGTAATTCAAGATTTCAAAAAGCTTCCTACATCTATGTGAATTATTAGGCTTGCTTTTCAGGTCGTTGAGATAGTGGCACAGGGTTTTTATATATATTTTTTTTTTCTATTTTTTTTTTCCAATCCTGAACATAATTGATCTGGTACTTTGTTTGTTTGAACGCACAATTAATTTTTTAATTGTGTCCTCTTCTCCGAAGTGTACCGAATCTTTAGATGTACACGCAAGTTTACTCTCTGCTCTGCCTCACAGTGGCGCTCTGACCATGTTGGCATGCGCACAGAGCGTGAGCGTGTCCCCAATTGTCTGATCAGGGTCTGTATGAAACAGGGTTTCTCTCTCATAGTGCAGAGAGAGATCGTGGATCTTACATGGGAAATAATTAATTGTATCCCTTACAGAGGCCTTGTCATCAGCATATGAGGATAATGGGTCTGGTTTAAATCCATAGAAGGTATTTATGTAATAAAAGTATTAAAGGGACTGTACCCCATAATCATTATTTTTTTATTTTGCATGTAGAGCATACAAAGTATTGAAAATGATGATGTATACATTCTGTTGGCATAACAATAAGCAAATGCCTAAATTAGGAGGAAAATGTGTCTGTGGAGTCTTCTGCTTGTGACCTCAACTGTGGCCTGATATGCAAATCAGACCACAGGTAATGTCATTGGCAGGAGACTCCTCAGACATATTTTCACACATTTTGTCTCCAAATTTAGGCATTTGCTTGAATTCTGTTAACATAATGTATAGATATTTTTATCTTTTTTTCTCTACATTCAGGCTAAGCAGTGTTTTGGTGATACAGTCCCTTTTAATTCTGCTTTTTGCCCCTCAACAACTCAATAATTTGTGTGAAATATATATATATTATAATGTACCTTTTTTTTTATTAAATATGTCTGTTTGAACATATACTCAAGATTATGCTAACAAATTCATGATCATTTTTCAGATGGTACCTTGAGAAGTTTGAAGATTATCCTAAGTCCAGAAAAATTCTGGTTCCTTTTCTATATTAAAGTACCTGCCGAAGTGGATTTAATTGAACATCAGGAATATAGATTTATATAAAATAGTCTTGAACAAAGGAAAACCTGTTTAGTAATGCTGCTCTTTTTGTGAACTCTGTATACATCTTCCTGGGCTATGTAAAGTTCATAGTTTGTTTAGTTGTACGCAGCATGTATAAGCCGTTAATGTTTCTAATTGTTTCTAAAAGTGTTAAGTTTTATTTTTTCATATATTTTTGACTTTTAATTGGAAAATTATACTACCTCACTGCAATATTTTATAAAAGAATTTGTTTAAAAAGTAATGTCAAAAATTTTAAAACTGATAAATTGGTTCCGTTGTGCCTTTTTTTTCTTCTCTATATTTTATCTAGAACATATTACTAATAATAGCAGTTTAAAATCAAGCTCATTATTTTCTGGGTTGCTCTTCACAACATAGTGTCAGCTGGTGGTCTTTAACGTCTACATATAGACAGTTCTAACCACCCAACAATTAACTGCAAAGTAATGTATGTAATGCAGTTGGTCACTCTCTAGCACTGCTCCACCTTGTGGATTAATAGAGCTGCCCAAGCTAGTTATTTCAGAGTTGTAACGGATACTTCTGAATTATCAGATCTATTTAGCATTTTTTTGACCATATACTAATATAGCAAGCTTAAAAATAATATATATATATATAAACCCTACTTGCTAGGAATGCAAATAAATATATTTATACACACACACATTATGTATATTATATATTTGTGTGTGTGTGTGTGTGTGTGTGTGTATAAATGTATTTATTTGCATTCCTAGCATCCATGATTTGCAAGACTGAATAGCTAATGGCTTGCATTGCTTAGAACAGCATATCCTGTTAACATGACTCCACTTGCCCTTGAGAAGAAATCAAGTGAACATTACAAGAGGGTTGTTAGCACCATCTAGTGTCTCAAAGTAGAGTAAATCTAAACTGGATACTTCAAAAATGCAGTTCCAATTGAGACAACAATTTTATTTTTTTGTGTTGAACCAAAGGCACATTTGGTGCTGGGAAAAAGTATGTTTAGACTTATATGAAACCACACCAATTGCATATCATACTAATCTCGCCCATGAGGGCAGTCTAAACCCAAAATGCATGGCTGGACTGTTCTGCACAAGGAACACCTCAATTCCACACTCCCTAACGAAACAGAATTGCTCTTGAGAAAACTCAGACTGCTTTAATTTACGCTGTCCTTGTTACAGATAGTACCAAAAATGCTTCAAAAATTGTTTTATATATGTATATAAATACCAAAAGAATTGTGACACTCATGAGTCTTAATCCAAATTAGAAAAAATATATATTCGCAGTGTGATAGAGTGCAAGGTATGGTGCAAAAAAGTGTGTATTTAGCACCAAAAATCTTGCATAGTTTTTACCCTTCAGAGTGGGAAAACACAGCCCCAGGGAAAGGGGCTATATAAGGTTCTTGTACCTTTTTAATGGTGAAATGTGTAATTTGATTCCTTGGTGTGGAGTATCTGGAAGAGCAGAGTGGGCTGGTTCTCCATCCCACTTTCAGGGTGAGTAACTATACAAAGTGTGAGACCTGGCTGCTTGAAGCAGGGTGATTAAGCTTACCTGTGTCTATTAGAGGGAACTACCGTATTTATCGGCGAATAACACGCGCCGGCGTATAACACGCACCTCATTTTAAGAAGGAAGTTTCAGGGGAAAAAAACTTACATTTCAAATAAAGAACTTTGAAGCCCAATATGCCATTTTAATATGCCAGGATATTGCCCCCAATATGCCATTTTAATATGCCAGGATATTGCCCCCAATATGCCATTTTAATATGCCAGGATATTGCCCCCAATATGCCATTTTAATATGCAGGATATTGCCCCCAATATGACATTTAATATGCAGGATATTGCCCCCAATATGCCATTTAATATGCAGGATATTGCCCCCAATATGCCATTTTAATATGCCAGATATTGCCCCCAATATGCCATTTAATATGCCAGGATATTGCCCCCAATATGCCAGGATATTGCCCCTTAGTATGCTCGTTATGAAAAATAACAGTACCAGGGTAAGTGAGCAGAATAGGTTGAATAAGAGACATTTATCTTGGTTTATCACCTCAATTTACTTTAGCGAGTATACCCTCATATCTTCCCCTTAATCTACAAATCCATTTGTTCTACTTGCCCTCACGCTTTCCCTTTAACCTACCCAACAATTTGTTCTACTGTAGATCAAGTGTAATTGCATGTCATTTACCAGTTGACCTATCCCTCACTGCAAACAGTCTAGTTTGACTTCATGCTCCCATGTACTCTCCTACCAGTTTACTTTATTTATACATCACACAAAAGCTGTACATTTTCCAAAGTTCAGATCTGAAGCACACTACATTTCAAATTAAAAAACTTTCTTTAAAAAAGCTACACGAATCAGCTATTGATGCTTTAAACAGTGATGGCAAACGTTTTAGGTCCCAAGAGCCCAGTCTTTTGACAAAATACAAGTAATGCACTCCAAAGTGCCATTTTTTTATGCATGTGCATTGTAGAAAGGTCTTGACAGAGCACCCACCAGTCTTGCAAGAGTACAGCAATTGCACCCACAGGACTTTCCCAGCACCCATATTGCACCCACAGCTCTTGCCAGAGCACTGAGATTAAACACCTTTCTGCATTGCTTCTGTGGAAGTAGGCCAAAGCCGAGGCCTGTGAAAAGAGTTACAAACATTGTTTGAAGGCAAGTTTATCTGTGAGCACGGAAGACTACATGTCCTATGATGTTAAATGTTAATCATTATTTAAGAGGTACAATATATATATATATTATGAATTACATTGTTTTGATGTGTATTATGCACTCAAAAAGCCAAGCGAAATAGTGCTTCAAGGAGAAACACATCGAAACAATGTAACATTGTATTACAGGGCCTACCCAATAAAATGGTAATTGCAGGCAACTGAACTGGAATTTCAAAATTAATGCCAAAGTAGATGAGTTGGGGGGGGGGGAATGTCCTATTCAGCACTGGAGAATTTTGACACCAAGTACCAAGAGGAGTACTAAGGGAGACTGCATTTTTTTGTGTGATTATAATTGATTGACATACTTTTTTTTTTATTTTTTTTTTTGCACATTTAAAAGGTGCTTGTAGTTTTTCCTATAAATGCTTAAGGAACACTAAAGTTTATATTTTACTTTTGTTTCTAATATAGACGTTCTTCTCTATAGGAAGCAGGCAGCCATCTGCAAAAACGAGGGTATCTCTATGTGCTAGCAGTGATAGACGCTCGCATTCAGCAGTCAGAGCGGGGCGAGTCCCTGCTCTGATTGGCTGAACGTCAGCACGCGACAACCAGGAACTGCTGTGTCTCATATGTGAGACACAGCAAGTAGTAAACCTGCGTGTATCTATTAAGATACACGTCAGGTTTACTTCAAAGTCCGGAACTTGGTTTGTTTTTTTTAAAGGTTAAAAAAAAATGCAATGTTCCTTTAACTGAGTTTGAGAACCATACATAAGCTAACAATTTAACTTGTATTTGAGCAAAACAGCCACGAGAGGGCAGAGTATTCACACACACACAGTAAGATTATACGGAGCAAATGAAATCCAGTAAATAGCACTGAGATTATGTAATACAGCCTCACATATATACCCCATATATTTTAATCATAAAATGCAATCTGTAAGACATTTTCAAAATCTAGATATTAAGAATTTAAAGACATGTAATGACAAGTAATTTATCCAGTTGTGACAAACTAGGTTCTTTCTGGTCGTTTTAAAGGGAGTGTCAACCTAAACATTACTTGCCTGTAGAAAATAAAACAATGATCTAAACATTGTGTTAGGAAAACTGCATGCAAAAGAATGAAATGTGTATGTGGTGGCTCCTGCTAATGACATCACCTTGTGGCTCAATATGCAAATTGCACATTTCCCATTGAAAATAAGTTAATTTGCATATCAATCCACAATGTCATAAGCAGGACACCCCATATACATAACTGTCACATGCTGCCCTGCAGAATGTATAGTTCATATGTGTTCAGAGCGGAATCAGTTAATTAATCAAGGTAGTTCCTGTCTTACCAATGGGAAAAGTGGGCACTTGCCCAGGCTGGTGTGGGTGCAGATAAAGGGGATATAAACAAGAAATGCAATTTATCAATTACATTTTTATTACAAATACAAATAGTTGAATTTAATATGTAAATAGTTGCAAATATTATTTAAAAAAAAGTTTACATTTACATAGGTTTTTACATTGGGACTTTAGAAAAATTGGGTTGAGGGGGGCCCACTGCTAAAGACTTTGCCCAGGGCCTACTTGGGTCTTAAAGCAGCCCTGTCCTATAGAGGTAAAAGTTACATGTGTTCAGCAAAACACTGTCTGACCGTGCAATCCTAGCTATACAACTGAAGGAGAAATAACCTGCAGATGTGTGCTTTGTAAGGATCTTGTGTGGTATATTATGTTTGAAACACTTTAAAAATGTTGTTGTTTTGTTCGTCTCAGACTGCAGCAAAATGCTGTGAGCTGAGTGGGAGGTTCATTAGAAGCTGCATACCTGATATTTGTTAATAAATGAAACACATTTACAATACAGATATTCACATTTTAATAAAAGCATATATTTTTATAATTAGCTATAACATGCATGTAAAAAGGTAGGTTATTTTTTACGTTGCAGTGGTCCTTTATGGATACTTGTAGTTCAAATACTGTATTCCAAGAGTATCAGGGAAATAAGGGGTACATCATCCTAATTTTTTGTTATCCGTACTTATTTTTTGTTATCCAAACTATTAAAAAATCTTGGTGTTTTTAGTTGCTTACATGTTCTATGGCTAAGAATCACTAAATACCAAAGAATATTATATTATTGTCCAGTACTAAATGGAGTGCTGTGATGTTGCTCATCCCAGAAAAAAAAGTGCTGCTCTGCAGGCAGAGTTAAGAAAATGATGCCCAATTTGGGATCAAGGATTAAGAATCCATGCTTGGTGGTAATGCAACACATCCACATTATACATATATGTGTCTGCCACTTGAAGGTCAAATGTGAAAACGACGATACTTTTCGTGTTGTGATGCACAACATCTAGTTTCTTCAACTGGTTTGGTCACATTATTTTGCTTAAGGTGTTTTTCCTATGTCTCTATTGTACCTGAGCACCCATAGTGTCATTTGATCAGAAACCTGTTGGCAAGAAAGTATGCACTAATCACTGCTTACGGAGCAAGGGATATCAGCATCAGGTTACAGTCCATGATTGGGTTTGTAGTGCAGAATAATTGAGTTGGGTGTCTTTTAGCCAAGGAACAAGGCAGAAATCAGACAATGTCAGCAATCCCAGAAGCATAAAGATGGCATCTAGACTAGAGGAAGGAAGAAAAGTGTTTGCAAGTACATCAATAAAACTTTGACATACGATTTGTCAATACTCAGGTTTATTTCCTAAAACCAACCCCCATAAATAATTGTGTGAATCTGGCCACAGCTTTAATAAAATATTAAACAAATTGCCATTGTCGTAAGACCTAAAACATTCCCACCATTATTAACTCATATAGCACTGACCCATAGAAGATGTCACAAGCAGATAACAAAGCGTGCAAGAAATAATTCAATTCACTTAACATATTCCAAAGGAGGGCATACCAAGATGCTTCCACCACTATGATTTCCATGCCGCTGGCCAGCTCAAAGTCTCTAACAAAATCACCAACAAACTTATTTGAATCATAAACTCCTTTCCTAGAGAACTGGATCTGCAAGTCCTGCCAATACTGTGACAATTAAAGAACTAGTACTTGAAAGGAGAGAGGATCAATTTAGTTCCATCAAATGTGTAAAATGGCTGAAGAACTAAAATGGAACCTGCTACTTATACCAAAGCCTAACCCCCAAGGAACACCTAAGCCAAGCCCTACTCCTAACTATGTCAGTACCACTTTAAGGGCTAATGGAATAGAAATAAAATCAGGAAACTTGTGCCCCATCACTGTGATGATGATGTATGTGTTTTCTGGAGGTATTCATATGTACTTGTTTTGCAAATTTTGATAAGTGGTTCTGTTCTGCTATATTGTATAGGCAATGGCTAATTCTGAGACAGAATGTGAAATTTTTATCTGTGACTGTTATAGTCTTTTAATTTGGTATAATCTTGTTTGCATAGCATGTCGCTTTCATTCTTTATTTCTCTTGCTTTGCTAATCAGCTAAGTTAATTCCTTGTGATTTGATACTCCTTCCTCAAGTACAAGCTCTTTCAATAAGTGCATCTTTAAGATATGAGTTATGCAATGGTCTTAACTAAGCACCGGAACATGCTATCAACATCTCAACATACATACCGTATAACTACACACATACCAATGACTATGGGACGGCATTTTTTCTATTTTTGTTTTACCGACCTACTCCCTGCACTCTAGTGTGTTCTGGTACGCTTTCTGATAACACCTACATTCCCTGATGTTTATGTTTTGTGTTTCTTCTTTACCTCCACTTTTCTCCTCTCTATCTTGTTTCTCTTCTTTCACTAGCCAGCCTCCTCACAAATCATTCACTTTGTTCCCTCAATATTATATTCTCACCCTGGCTCATCTTAAACAGCAGCGTCTTTTAGCAGCATTAACTCTACACTATCCTCCATTTCAAATAATTTCCTCCCCCATCAATTCTAACTGTTATCAACTTTCACTCTACCTTCTTCTACCAGCAGAAGTAGAAATGTCCTTTAGTGCTACCCAACTCTCTTGTGTATCAAACATAGCACATCCGCATACCCTACCACACCTTGGCTACTTTTTCTTCCCTATGGAATGCTCACTATGTAAACAGGAAACAATCATTCATCTACATTCTCTACATCTCCTTGCTGTCCTTGCTTGTTTGAAACTTTAAAATTTAGCTTTTTCACTCAAAACTGCAGCCAAATGCTGAGAGCTACACCATATGGGCAGAAGTGTTGAGACTCAACTTAATTTTTGAATTCACACCCATTGCCACAGGTGTATAAAATCAAGTACCTACCCATGCAGTCTGCATTTACAAACATTTGTGGGGGGAAATGGGTCATTCTGAAGAGCCCAGTGAATTCAAGCGTGGTACTGTGATGAGCTTGCACTCTGGATAATCCGTGGTAAAAAAAGGTGAGTATTTAATGGTATAAAGTTATAAATCCGTGTACAGCAGAAAAAACTTGTGGGAACCGCACTTGACGTGTTTCGCATGGCTTAAACATAAGTGTCTTTACGCCCAAGGTGCATAATATTACACTTGTCCACATTAAATGTCAGTTGCCACAGCGCTGACCATTTTTCTAGTTTAGCTAAATCGTTTGCCATTTGGCTTATCCCTCCATGAATATCAACCCTGCTGCAAATCTTTGTATCATCAGCAAAAAGACATACTTTGCCAACAAGACATTCTGCAATTTCACTAATAAAAATGTTAAAGAGAATGGGTCCAAGTACAGATCCCTGAGGTACCCCACTAGTAACAAGACCTTGAATCGAATATACTCCATTGACTACAACCCTCTTTTGCATGTCAATCAGCCATTGTCGAATCCATTCAACAATATAGAAATCCAAAGATTGCAGTTTGATAAGCCTTCTATGTGCAACCGTGTCAAAAGCCTTACTGAATTCAAGGTAAGCAATGTCTACTGCACCACCCTGATCTATTATTTAAGTCACCCAATCAAAAAATTGATTAGTTTGGCATTATCTCCATGAAGTAACCCCATGTTGTCTATGATCTTGAAATCCATGCGATTTTAAATGTTCAGCAATCCTATTCTTTAACAAGGTTTCCATTATTTTTCCCACTACTACATTTGCTAATTTCCAATCTTCTGGGACTACTCCCGTTAACAATGATTGGTTCAATAAACCTGTTAACGGTTTTGCTAGTACACCACTAAGTTCTTTTAATAACTTTGAATGTATCCCATCAGGGCCCATCAACTTATTTATCTTTACTTTAGACAACTGAAGTAAAACATCTTCCTCTGTAAACTTATGTGCATCAAAAGACTGATTAGTCTTTTCCCCTAAATTAGGTCTCTTACCCTCATTTTCATTTGTAAAATCTGAACAAAAATATTCATTAAGGCAGTCTGCTAGGCCTTTATCCTCTTCTACATAGCATCCTTCTTTTGTTTTTAATCTAACTAATCCTTGTTTTACTTTCCATTTCTTATTTATGTATCTAAAAAATGTTTTATCACCCTTTTTCACTGACTGGGCCATTTTCTCTTCTGCGTGTGCTTTGGAAACTCATAGTTTTCTTTGCCTCTTTCTGCCTACTCTTATAGATCTTTCTATCTTCCTCACTTTGAGTTTTTTATAATTACTAAATGCTAGCTTTTGGGGTTTTTTTTACTATTTTGGCCACCTCTGCAGTGGTTTCTTCAATTTTTTGAACTTTTGCAATTTTCTGTTGTCTTCAGTAATGAAACTTTTAGATAATCCCATTTCTCCTGGACTCCATTTAAATTGCTCCAGTCTGACAATGATTCTTTTACACATAATCTAATTTTAGAAAAGTCGGTTTCTCTAAAATCTAAAACTTTTGTTTTTGTGTGGTGTGACTACGTCACTGTTCTTATATTAAACCATACTGACTGGTGATTACTAGATCTTAAACTTTCACCTACAGTAATATCTGATAACAAATCAGATATTATTATATCTGTTTTTGGGGGTTGGGCTAGACCTCACACTTCAGTGAACTCCTAATTAGAGTTGAGTGGACACCTGGATGTTCGGGTTCGGCACTGTCAGGGTGCAAAGCATGGTTATTGGAAAGGTAGATGGAATGAAAAGTAAAAAATTATTGAAATTCATGTTAAAATTGAAAAAATATTGGTATTTTTGGGTTTTGCATTATCCTGTGCTATTTGCAAGTATCATTCTTTGAAATTCGCACTACTATAAAATGTTATTTTCATTCATTTTACTGGGTGATTAATTTTATTAGTGCATGATATAGATATTGAAATGGCAAAGAAAGTTGTGTAACTTATTGTGCTGGAGGAGTATGATAATCCTCACTAGTTAAAGATTTAGTCAATTGTGTGAAAGAGATTCGGTTTATAGAAAGCCAATAGCATTACATGTATTCCATAAACCGAAAGTCTATAAACCGAATCTCTTTCGGTTAATAGACTTTCGGTTTATGGAATACATGTAATGCTATTGGCTTTCTATAAACCAAATCTCTTTCGGTTTATAGACTTTCTGTTTATAGAATACCAATAGCATTACATGTATTCCATAAACCGAAAGTCTATAAACCGAAAGAGATTCACTGTTCGAGTTCGTACCGAACATTACGGTTTTTGGACCCCAGACCCGAACACGGACATTTCACTGTATGTTCGGGTTGGAGTTCGGGGTTCGGCGATTTAATGGCGTGTTTTGAAAGGCTGCATGGCAGCCAATCAGAAAGCCCATAGCATTAGATACATATACATTGTATCTAATGCTATGAGCTTTCTATAAACCGAAAGTCTATAAACCAAATCTCTTTCGGTTTATAGACTTTTGCATTATAGAAAGCCCATAGCATTACATGCATTCTATAAAACGAAAGTATGTTCAATGGCAGTTAATGTTACGTTTGGCCAGTAGATGGCACTGTTGTAATACGAATGGTTACATTTGTGTAACCTGAAGGTTTAAATGTATCTTTCAAAGTTACTTAATTATAGATGAAAGGCCAAATCTCTTTCAGTTTATAGACTTTCGGATTATAGAAAGCCCATAGCATTACATGCATTCTATAAAACTAAAGTCTATAAACCAAAAGAAATTCGGTTTATATACTTTCGGTTTATAGAAAGCCCCTAGCATTACATACATATACATTGTATGTAATGCTATGGGCTTTCTATAAACCGAAAGTCTATAAACCGAATCTCTTTCGGTTTATAGACTTTCGTTTTATAGAATACATGTAATGCTATGGGCTTTCTATAAACCGAAAGTCTATAAACCGAAAGAGATTCGGTTTATAGAAAGCCAATAGCATTACATGTATTCAGTGGTGTATCTTGATTTTGTGCTGCCCTAGGCAGACAAAATCCGGGCACCCCCCTACCCAAGCTGCACACCCACGTTACACACCTAAGACATGCCCCATCATTCAGACTCACATCAAGCTCATACTCCCATCACACACACACTCCCATCACACTCAGTCACACACTCCGACTCCCATCACACTCAGTCACACACTCCGACTCCCATCACACTCAGTCACACACACTGTCTCCCATCACACACACACTGTCTCCCATCACACACACTCTGACTCCCATCACACTCAGTCACACACACTGTCTCCCATCACACTCACTCTGACTCCCATCACACTCAGTCACACACACTGTCTCCCATCACACACACTCTGACTCCAATCACACTCAGTCACACACACTGTCTCCCATCACACACACTCTGTCTCCCATCACACTCAGACACACTGCACGAGGAGCCGAACAAGCAGCACGGAGGTTTCTCTGTGCTGCCTTTTCGGCTCCCCGTGCAGCCTGGCGGGCAGAGCGATGGTGAGGGGGGATCTTCCGATCCCCTCTCACCTCCGTATCTGCCTGCAAGCGCGGTCTTTTTTTTTTTTTTTTTAAAGGGCCGCGTTTTTTTTTTTTTTACATTTTTTTTTTTTTAGTGCTGGGGGGCGGCAGCAAAATTTGAGGGCCCCCCAAAATTTGCCGCCCTAGGCATCCGCCTAGGATGCCTCGCGGTAAATACAGCACTGCATGTATTTCATAAACAGAAAGAGATTCGGTTTATAGACTTTCGGTTTATGGAATACATGTAATGCTATTGGCTTTCTATAAACCGAATCTCTTTCACACAATTGACTAAATCTTTAACTAGTGAGGATTATCATACTCCTCCAGCACTATAAGTTACACAACTTTCTTTGCCATTTCAATATCTATATCATGCACTAATAAAATAAATCACCCAGTAAAATGAATGAAAATAACATTTTATAGTAATGCGAAAGAATGATACTTGCAAATAGCACAGGATAATGCAAAACCCAAAAATACCAATATTTTTTCAATTTTAACATGAATTTCTATAATTTTTTACTTTTTATTCCATCTACCTTTCCAACAACCATGCTTTGCACCCTCACAGTTAGATACAATGTCACTTTCCCCATGGTCTCATTGTCTCGGTTTAAAATATATTTGTTACAAAAATAGTTTTTAACTTGCCTGGATTGTGTCCTTCTCTGCTTACAACACAACAGTAGCTTGCTTTGCTCCACTGATTATTGACTTTTCACTGGGTCAAAAATAAAAACAGTAATTAATACCGTTTTTAGATGGAAATTTGGATTAGAGCAATACCAGGTATAATACCAGGTCTACATACAACCATAATTGCAAACAGAAATGAAAAGGGGTTTTAATTATATGAGCTTTCAATTATCCAGAAATTATTACTAGTACAGCATATGCATTCATAAGGAGAACCAAACAGATAACTCAAGGGCATCCCTTAAGGTCAGAGTAAACAAGGTTTTGTGTTCAGTGCGGGTGTTTTTTATAGTAAGGTTACAATGCTGAAGTCTCTGCCAAATGAAGTTGTGTTGGCTGATCTACTTAAAGGACAACTGTACCAACAAATTAACTTGTGTTTAGTTGAAAGATTGCATCAAGTATAGGCATTTTACATAGAAATGTTTTAATAAAAGAATATAAATAATGTACTTTATTGACCCCTTTTTGTTTCATATACCTCTAACAGGGGGCAGACATATTATTTAGAATCTTGGGGCAGATCTTCATTCACCTGCATTAAGGTAATATCTGACCGAAGATTCTATACAACATGTCTGCCCCCTGTTAGAGCTAAATGAAACAATAAGTGCTTAATAAGGTGCTTTATTTGTATTCTTTCATTAAAGCATCTCTTTACACACCATCTACACTTGATGTAATTGTTCAATTAAACATGAGTTATATATTGTCTACAGATGTCTGTTAACAAATAAGCAAAGGTGCTAATATCATACTGTAGCACTCACTTTTTTTCTATATAGCAACAGCAGTATTTTGCAAATAAACACTTCCAACTTATCATATCACAAAATAGAATATCATCAAATATTTCAATATGACATAAAATATGAATAGATATCCCTACATGGGTTGAAAAAAATAAACATTCTGCACTTATGTCCATTAGACAGAAACAATGATGTTTATGTATAAAAGTGTCACAGTGAGAAATAGTGTGTAATAACACACAATTAGTTTGTGCACATACTATATGTATAAAATAAGAGAATACATAAGTATAGTTTTGAATAACGACTGTCCTAACTGTTGGAATTGCTTGGTTGTAGGTGACTTTTTATAGATCTCTTTATAGCACCATACTTTTCCATTCTGGCGTTAACTGCACTTTTTGGCCTGCATTATTAATGATGAAGAATAGATTGTTATCCGTTTAAACATTTTCCTCTTATAAAGGTATATAGTGAAAAAAATAAAAAATCATTAATAGCCACATAATAACGGATGAGAAGTCAATCATTACTGTTTTGACTCAAGATTACATTAATGCTGACCTAAATATTAGGACAGTGCACCAGACATGCTTATTTAGACTGCAATGAATAGTAGGATGAAATCTAGGGATTCAATGTGATGATTAAATATCCTTTCTCCTGTGTGATGTTTGTACGCATTGGCACTGCCTAATTCAGCATAAACCCTAAATCCTGTCTAAGCCTGCAGACACAGCAGAGGCAACATTATTCCAATATCTCTAATTAAAGTGGCCATGTATTTTCAAAAGGCCCCTTTTTTGTCCCATAAACACTTGAGATGACCGAATCTGCTACCTGTTGTTTATCAAGCAGGAGGGGACAACACTGTCTGTGTGGTCAAATGATTTTGGTGCTGCTATGTATATTCATGTATTATCATTCAGTTGAGACAACAAGAGGAAATGTTTCTTTTACAGGTATCAAACATTGCTTGTATATTTATTTACAGACAAATATGACATCAACCAGGAAAATGTATGACTCACACCTTGGAGGTAGAAACCTCTGACTTAACAAAATAAGACAGGAAAACTGTTGACACCTGGATATATCATAATTAATCATCAGACCTTTCTACCTGCATGCATAAAAATGAACAGACGAGTGCATTTAACACCTATTAAACAGTAACTGGATGTGTAACACATTACAACAGTAAGAATAATAACATTTCTTAACACCTCCTGAGAGACTGGAGTTTGCAAGACAGAATACAACCTTAACCTGGGGAACAAACATTGGAACACTGGCTTGGCCTTCCCTGGATGCACATCCTGGCTGACATCCTGAGTGGGCCTGAACTACCCTGTGTTAGAAGTCCAGCTGTATTTAAAACAGGGTGCCTCTGGTGCCCTCAAAGTGTGTAACCCCATATATAGCATATCCACATACAGGGTCCATAGTCTATTGATAACTGGCTGGCCATCAGTCCTATCCAGAAGCCTAGGGCACGGAGGCTTCCGTGACATTGAACTGCGCAAATCACACATTAATAGCGGAGTTAGAAAAATTCTCCATTTTACCTATCTTTCCAACTTGGCTATTAATCCCTAATTTTTTTTATTACATGCCAATTCACTACAGTTTGAGCGCACATAGTTCAGCTATACTTAGTAAAATGAACAAAAATAAAATTATACTGTAGCATAGAGATTGAAAGAATGAATCTGGCAACTTGCCCAGAATAATA
This sequence comes from Pelodytes ibericus, assembly GCA_036172795.1. Lineage (NCBI taxonomy): Eukaryota > Metazoa > Chordata > Amphibia > Anura > Pelodytidae > Pelodytes > Pelodytes ibericus. Next base: position 120,547,008 of record CM069859.1, on the reverse strand, counting down.
AAAATAAAGGAAATAAAGTCAGCTTTAATTGAAGCCTGAACTCTCCAGCTGCCTGAAAAATGAAATATCTGTGTATTTAAACAAAGAGGTATGCATGCCTCCCAATGTCCCGCTTTTCCGAACAAAGGTAGAGCTCAGTGGGATTCAGGACCACAATCCTGCAGTCTCGATCTAATTCTGGCATGTAAGACATCGGGGAATGTATACTGTGCATGTGCAGCATTATGCACATGCACAGTAGCGCTACCAGTCTTAGTGGCAGTGCTAACACACATGTACGGTAGCGCTGGAACTCAACCTTCCAAGTTCTGCCACAGTTTAGTGTTTTGTGTGTTTATGTGTGCATATTAGTAGATCTGCATAAAAAAGCTTTTGAATTAAGAGGGCCAAAGCCCCGGTGACTGTAAGCATGGGAGTGTGGTCTTGTGCCTTTAAATAAAGTAACAATTTGCCTCTCTGACTTTTAGAGTCATTGTCACCATCCACAAAGCAAGTAAGCTGTGTAAAGTAGAGATAGCAGGGTCATCATAAGTAATGGAGAACAGAGTGGCAGGCAGGGGAGGGCTGGCAGCCTTAGGCCTGGGGGGCAAATCCAGTCAAGTGGCCCATTGCACCATCGAATCGCCTCCCCATCCACGGCCATCTTTTCCTTGTTTTATAACGAATATTGCCAGGATTTTCCCCCTCAATATGCCAGGATTTAGACACCCAATATGCCAGGATTTTCTCCTCAATATGCCAAGATGATGCCCCCTCAATATGCCAGGATTTTCCCCTAAATATGCCAGGATTATGCCCCTCAAAATGCCAGGATTATGCCCCTCAATATGCCAGGATTATGCCCCTCAATATGCCAGGATTATGCCCCTCAATATGCCAGGATTTAGACACCCAATATGCCAGGATTTTCCCCTCAATATGCCAAGATGATGCCCCCTCAATATGCCAGGATTTTCCCCTCAATATGCCAGGATTATGCCCCTCAACATGCCAGGATTTAGACACCCAATATCCCAAAATTTGGGCACCCCCCCCCTACCCACGTTGCACACCTACGACATGACCCATAACCCACGTTGCACACCAGGACATGCCCCATCACCACATTTACATGCCTCCATCACCCCATTACATACACATTTCCAATATTATTTGCCATTAATATTCCCCAGCCAATTTGTCCCATAATATGCCAGTGTTATTCTGCAATTTAATATAACTCAGTAAATTTGCCCAATAATATTCCAAGGTTATCTGCAATTTAATATGCCCCTGCTAATTTGCCCAATATGCCAGTGTTAATTGCCATTTAATATTCCCCAGCCATTTTGCCCAATAATATGCCAGTCTTATTCTGCCATTTAATATTCCCCAGACGATTTGTCCAATAATATGCCAGTGTTATTCTGCCATTTAATATTCCCCAGCCAATTTGCCCAATAATATGCCAGTCTTATTTGCCATGTAATATTCCCCAGCCAATTTGCCCAATAATATGCCAGTCTTATTTGCCATGTAATATGCCCCAGCCAATTTGCCCAATAATATGTCAGTCTTATTTGCCATGTTATATTCCCCAGCCAATTTGCCCAATAATATGCCAGTGTTATTTGCCATGTAATATTCCCCAGCCAATTTGCCCAATAATATGCCAGTCTTATTTGCCATGTTATATTCCCCAGCCAATTTGCCCAATAATATGCCAGTGTTATTTGCCATGTAATATTCCCCAGCCAATTTGCCCAATAATATGCCAGTCTTATTTGCCACGTAATATTCCCCAGCCAATTTGCCCAATAATATGCCAGTGTTTTTTGCCCCCCCCCCCCCCTTACCTTTTTCCCTGGTGGCTAGTGGCAGGACTTCCCTGGTGGCTAGTGGCAGGAGGACTTACCTGGTGGCAGGCAGCATGGTCCCTCCATGCTGCCTGTTCGGCCTCCCGGCGGTTGTACCGACAGGTCACGTGATCGGTGCGCGTCTGACGTCAGAGCGCCGATCACGTGACTGTCGGCACTTCCGTGTCGGCACACTGCACGGGGAGCCGAACAGGCAGCACGGAGGTTTCTCTGTGCTGCCTGTTCGGCTCCCCGTGTAGCTTTGCAGGCAGAGCGGAGGTGAGAGGGGAACTTCCGATCCCTTCTCACCTCAGTCTCTGCTTGCAAGCGCGTTTTTTTTTTTTTTTTTTAAAAACACTGGACCAGCGGCCGTGTTTTACATAGTTTAGGGCGGCCTGGGGGGCAATTGCCACCCTGCCCCCCGGCCCAGCCCGCCCCTGGTGGCAGGCCCTGCTAAACCCAATATGTCAAAGTTAATCTCAGCAGCAGGACAGGGAGAAACTAGAAAACATGTAATTTCTTAGGAACAAATAGAGTTGTGTAGCTGGGAAATGTATTCCAGAGTCTGTAGATTTCATGCACCAGCTGATGCTGAATTAAGCAATTTATTTCTGTCAGGCAGAAAAACAACTTTAAAAACACATGCCTTGCAGCCCAAAAGCATAATGAAAAAAACAAATAGAAAGTAACAGAGTAAATTGTTAGCTTAAGGTTTTCATTCAGTGACAGATGCATTTGTAAATAATTAGAAGGTAAAGTCAATGGGAAACGTAGCAAGACTAGATGGGGGGTGGGAAAGCTAATCGTGAAAGACGAATTTGTACAGAAATGAGAAAAAGCTTTCAACAGGATCATGGTAAAATCATACCCACAGGCCTTGGTGAGTATGAAGGAATGTTGCTATGCCACATGCGGCCGTCATTATGCTACATCCCAGTGTATTACTATTTGTACAGAACACAGTCACAACCCAGTCCCTCAAAAATACAGGGAGCTATTCACTAATGAACTGACAGGTAAACTGAAAATATCCAGCATTGGTAATTCAGTTGGAAAAATTCTCCAACTTACTTCAATATCTTTACAACTCTAATGCCTGAGTTTTGCACCAGTTTGGTTTGCAGTTCACTTGTAGTGAATATTCCTCAGGATGAATGACAAACAATGCAAACCTGCTCGAAATGTATAGCTTGGAGGAAAGATGTAACAGGGGGGATATGATAGAGACATTTAAATACATAAAGGCAATCAACACAGTAAATCAGGAGAGTATATTTAAAAGAAGAAAAACTACCACAACTAGAGGACATACCGTATTTTATCGATTATAAGACCACCCTGATTATAAGACGACCCCCCAAACTTTGGATATTCATTTAGGAAAAAAACTAAACGCCTGAATATAAGACTACCCTATAGGAAAAAAGTTCAACTTGTATATATATTCACATGTAAATTGCTTTTTTAATAAAAAATTATCATATCAAAAAATGCATTTCTTGTTTTTATTTCCTTTTGTGTGCCAAATTGCCAATGCTGCCTTTCTCTTTCCCTTGCCCCCAGCTTTGTCTCTCTCTCCCCCCCTTAGTGTGGTCTCTCTCTCCCCCTCCCTTTGTCTCCCCCCACGCTCCCCTTGTCTCTGCCCCCCCTTGTCTCTGTCTCTTCCTTCCTCCCTACCCTTGTTGCTCTGCCCCCCTCCCCTCGTTTTTCTGTCCCCCCCCCTCCCCTCGTTTCTCTGCTCCCCTCCCTCCCCCTCACCTGTTTCTTGATCCCTGGTGGCTAGTGGGGGCAGCTGGGGGATGTCTGCACGATACGTGCAGACATCCTCCATGCTGCTCGACACCTCCGTCTATTATGACGTACAGCTGGTCCGTCATCATAGATGGAAGTGTCGGGCAGCATGGAGGATGTCTGCACGTATCATGCAGACATCCCCCAGCTGCCCGATTCTCCTGGTGGCTAGCGGGGCAGCGGAGGATGTCTGCGCGAGAAGCGGAGACCTCCCCTGCTGCCGCCCGTCATGACCGCCGGGACTTTTATGACGAAGCCGGAAGTACCCGGCTTCATCATAGAAGTCCCGGTGGTCGTGCTGGGCGGCAGCAGGGGGAGTCTGCGCTCATCGCGCAGACATTCCCCTGCTGTTAGAGAGGGGGATCCAGGTCCCCTGCAGCTCTGCGGGGGACCTGGATCCATGTCTTTTAGTCTGACCTCAATTTGAGGTCAGATTATAAGACGACCTCAATTATAAGACGAGGGGTAATTTTCAGAAAAAAAATTCTGAAAATAACCTCGTCTTATAATCGAGCAAATACGGTAGTCTAAAATTAGAGGGGCAGAGATTTAAAAGTAATATCAGGTAGTATTACTTTACTGAGAGGGTAGTGGATGTATGGAATAGCCTTCCAGCAGAAGTGGTAGAGGTTAATACAGTGAAGGAGTTTAACCCCTTAGTGACCGAGTGCTATGTTGCATTTGATGTGCCTTGAAGACCAGAATTCCATTATTTTTGTCATACGTTTACTGAACTGTGAATTTCTTTCTTTGTGTTCACTCCACCCACACAAATTATATATCATTTTTTAAAGGACAGATAGGGCTTTCATTTGATACTATTATTTTCATCATATGATATAATTTACTATTAAAAAAAATATAAAATATGATGAAAATATGACATAAAAAACACTTCTTCTAACTTTGACCTAATTTTTTTTTTTTACACAATTACAAATCGTAAAAAAGACCCCATCTATATATTTCTAATATTTGTCCTGAGTTTATTAATACCAATGTTTCCCTGTTTGTCTATGTTTTATTTCAAGTAATAGAGTAATAAACAATATTAGTGTTTTTTTTTTTGCTTTCTAACCATTTTCTTGTACAGTGACTTTTTTACCCCACTCCTAAAATTACCCCAACTCTAAATTTACCCTAGCCCTAAATCTACCCCCACCCCTTAATCTAACCCTTGTAATCATCCGATCCCCCCGGTAACCCTAATTATGACCCTAACCCTAGATCTAGGTTTAGTAGATCTAGGGTTAGCTTTTTCCATTTATTTATTTATTTTATTTATTTAATTCATTTTTTCTTACAGACTGTAATATACTTAACTGCCTCTAGGGGCAGTCAAGTAGCGGTTTCAGAGCGACTGAAGAGATTTTTTTTTCTCTCTTCCGTCGCTCTCCTCTGGGCACGCTGTATTGGAGGAGCATGCTCCTCCGATACAGCACACACCCGCGATCACCCGGTGCCCAGGGGGGCTCAGAAGGTGTTGCATGATGCCTCTATCGAGGCATCATTGCAACACTTTAACACACATAGGCAGTGATCAGCTTTCACTGCCTATGTGTGTAACGCGCATACGATCACATTCGCGGTGATCGTATGCACGCGAAGGAGTGAGGGGGGGCTTTCCTATCAGAGGCTGCTTCCGATCCGAAGCAGCCTCTGAGAGTAGCTGCAGGCATGTAGTGTTGCTCTAAGAAGCGCAACACTACATGTAAAAGGAGGACGTATATATACGTCCTCATTGTCCTCAATGCGTTAAGGGGTTAAGCATGCGTGGGATAGGCACAAGGCTATCCTAGATATAAGATAAGGCCAGGGACTAATAAAAGTATTTAGAAAATTAAAATGAATGACAGTGCAATAGATGCTTTATAAGACCCTTGCAGCCCATTGATAGAAAAGAAAAGTTTAAAATATAAGTGTAGCAGAGTGAAACTCCATGAATTATTAGCTGATATTTGATGAGTAAGAGAATTTGACTATATGCCAATTAAACTCCTAGTGAATTGCAATTAACTTCTATCTGGCGTCCTGTATCCGGTCTTGGTGAAATACTGTCTCGAGTAGGATGCATGAGTAATATACTGAAGACAAGCTGTTGAAGCTTTGTTTCTGAATCCCTTGGTAATGATTCTGCTCAGAGAAGTTACAGCTCAGCAAAAGTGCAGATAAGTAATGAGTCACCCAGCATTCTGTATTGTCCAACACTACTGTCTGTCAGTCAGATGGCCTGCAAGGCCGTGGTGTGAGACTTGACATTGTGGTACAGTTCAGCACATGTTGCATTCATAATTATTTTTATGGCACTTTAAGTATCCCTTAAATGTAATGATATTTAAAGGTCATTTTGAGAAAAATATATTCCAATTTATTTTAAATATCAGCTTCTTGGTAATACAGTCACTAATAGATTCTGTTTTCCCTCCACTTTATTCCTAACCCGGGTACCAAAAAAACAACCTGTTTTTTTTTACATCACAATTGAGAAGTTAATTTGTCAAGCTAAGGCTTCTGCCATCTATTTCATCCCAAGTAAAACACATTTTCATAGATTGAAATTGGTTATTTAAAGACCAAGTGTTGCCAAACTCTTTACAACTGAGAGCAGTGAACATTGCCACAACTAGAACCATAAAGACAAAGCGAGCCTCTTGAAAGCTGTACAACTTTATACATGAAAGAGAGAATGGCAGGGAATTGAGAAGGGAATTTCAACTGATTCAGAGAATTTTTTCAACTCTGCTTCTTTGGCCTTATGTTTGAAATTCCCCTCTTCCCTGCAAGTCTCTTTTTCATGAAGAAAGCCCTTGATGTCTGGAAAATTGGGAGTACTCAAATTATACTGCTTTCACTAAAGCAGGGACAGACCCGAATTTGACAGGACAGGACCCACAAAGGACAGTCTTGGCAAATATGGGGACTATTGGCAACTATGCACCAAAACATGTCTGATCGTTTGTATTTCTTTGTTTAGTTTAATTATATAGGCTTCACCTCAGTCCCTCTGCAGTCCTGAATTTGATGGATTTACCTTTCTTATAGGGCTTACATAGTATACAGTTAGTCTGCCTATTGAAGTCACCCCTCTCTCTGCCTGAAGCTCTGCCAAATGCTAACTTGCAATAGTTATGTTTTTCAGGATGCTAGTTTAATGGCCAAATCAGGCTGTAAGTGGCTACCTGAAATACCCAACACCATTAAAAAATTTTTTTTTTTAGAAAATAAAATATTTCAATAAGTGTGTCTGGGTGTGTGTGTCTCTGTGTAAGGTTGTCTGTGTGGGGGTGTAAGGTCATCTGGGTGTGTGTAAGGGTGTCTGTGTGCGGGTGTAAGTTCATCTGGGTGTGTGTAATGATGTCGGTGTCTGTATGGCCTTGTAAGGTCATCTGGGTCAGTGAGGGTGTCTGGGAGGGAAAGTGTCATCTGTGTATGTAAGGGTGTCTGTGTGTAAGGGTATCTGTGTGAGGGGGTGTAAGGGGGTGTGTGTGATCCCCTATATTATAGCATTTTTAACAGGTATTTATTTGATTGATACATTCTGGAACACACAGGTCATCATTTTTATGCCACAATACCGATAATAAAGAGAAGCACAAGTCACCGAGAAACCCAGTGCGCATTTTGTTGAACTGCCCCTGATGAATATCATTTTTTAATATAATATCTTACATTTAAAGGTGTTACAATTGTGTGAAGATAATAGTTGCTTCTGTTTGGAGCTCTGATTCTGAATAGGTGAAGTATGGTTCACTATTGATATGGTAGGCTATTTTTATTTAGAAATTTGTATTTGCATATTTTCACTTAGACTTTATCCATGGTTCGTGTTTGTAATGCTTCTAGTTTACATATCATTATTAGAGTTTCCCTAATTAATGTTTGTAATCTTTTGAAATTTTCCTATTTTTGTTTTATAGGCTGAGATCTAAAAATATTACACTTGCACTTATATACACCTATTAATATACTTTCTTCTGGATTTTAGTTATTGAGGTGCTAATCTACTCATTTAACAATCTCCTAGCCTCAAACTCTATTTTATAAATGATTCATTTATAAATAGAGTGATGTTATGAAAGTGGTGAATTCAGCAAATGTAAAAGATCATTTTTATTTATTCATCCATATTGCCTTATTCTGTTATCCTGAGTTATGGATTCTATGATATGCTTTGAGTCTACATGCATTGTAGATACTGTATGGATTGGCATAACAACCAGCTTTCAATGAACTACAGTTGCCATGATCCTACTGTAACTATAGTTACAGTACACCAGCTCCTGGAAGATCATAGGATTTGCAGTTTAAGGCCAGTCTACATTTAGAGTGTTCTATATTATTCCTATGGTTAACAAAATATTAATTTATGTTCAACAATTAAATATACAATACAGTTTATAAAAATGTATAGTTTATAGAAAGAGTTATCGTACACTTCAAGTATTCTATGTATCACCTTTTCACCAATGAACCCTTCATCAATTCTAATTGTATTGTAAACTCAAAAGACATCAAAGTCAATTTAAAGTATTTTTCTTTAAAGGCTCTGAAGATGTTAAATATTTGTAATTTTTTTAAATGGAGCACCTCTTATATTAAGATATGTCAATGGATCCTTTAAGAGTGCTTTCACTCAAGGGCAGCAGCTAGGGAGAATAAAAACATTAGGAAATACTTCTATATTGCACCAGACCAACATTACCTTAGATCAGAGGTATGCAACATGTGGCCCATCTAACAGCAAGGTGTGACCCAATTGATTTAAATGTTCATCCACTCTTTATAATCTTAGAAATGTGGAATTTTGCTTGCATTTTTCTATGGCTATTAAGTTATTCTTCAAAATTAAATGTAGGCCAATACAAATATGCATTTTCTCTTCAGTATAAACTTAGATAGGGGTGAAGCATGTAAACATGATTCATAAAATACATTAAAATATATATATATTTTATTTGTTTTCTTCATTTTTTTTTACATACAACCACGCATTTCTCTTTTGTATGTAGCGTGTGTGGCATAATCTACAGTCCGGAGTTTATTAACAGGTTTTCCTGCTATCAGAATTAATTTTCTCAGTTTTAACCTGTTCTGTTTTTTTTTCTCTCCCCATGTCGCCTGTAGTCCAGATTTGTCTGTAAATCAGGTCTTAAGGGGGACATATGTTGTAGAGTTTTCTTTTTTTAACAGTATCATTATATAATCAACTTCTCTCCATTCCCATTTATTCCAGAATTTATAGCCTCCCATCCTGTATGGGTTTATTACATGTATCCCCCTTTTTCTTCTACAATACTCATGAATTTGGATCTTAATTTCACTCCATTCCAGGACGAAGGGGGATTTCCATCTTCTTGCCAGTGCTTGTTTTACTGTCATCAAGATCATATAAATTCGCAGTGTCCTGATTTTAAAAATACCTAATGGTAACATGTTTTTCTGTTGCTTCTTGCAATTATAGGGCAATGACTGAAAGTAGCTCATTGCTATGTCATACCATTTTCTCCTATAGGGACATTTTAACTCCAACCCTAAACCTAACCCTAGTCTAACCCTAGCCTGAAGGCTAGCACAGGTTATGTGTGTATGTATATATATTTATACATATATATATTTATTTATTTTTACTTAATTGCCCTTGTCTCGCTTATGTGTTAGGGGTCCCAGGAGCCATTTGGGAAGCCCCCGGGACCTAGTTTTGTTAGGGGTGGAGATTTTTTTTTTTTAGAAAAGTAAGACAGGATTTTTTTCCCCCTAAAATTTGAAAATAACTTAATTAAGGTGGGTTTTTTTGCTTTCTTTTGGCTCGTAAGTATGAATGATGGATAGAAAGGTTGAACTTAATGGAAGTATGTCTTTTTTCTTTTTTCAACCTAAATTATTATGTTACCATATTATACACCATGTTAAATATATGTTGGGTTTGGTTTAATTTAAGGGGCATTTTAGAAGAATGAGCCAAATATTTAAATATGAAATGCTTTTTTTCATTTACCTTTTCAGTTATTATATGATTTACTAAATGATACATCAAAATACCATATTTTTGTCATCATTTCGAAAATCTACATATGCTGTATATAGCTGTATTCTGTTGTTAAATGTATCAGTTATGATTATGAATATGAATGTTAATAAGTCTGATATACGGCGTAGTCAAATATTATGAGAAGAAATCCATTACTTGAGAAAATGTGGTTAATTCCCAGAAATGTGCAAGAGCAGAGTTATTTGTAAAACTTGTTTGCTCAAGCTACTATGGTGGCCTTACTACTGGAAGCTGGTATGTTGCCAGTAATGATAGCAGTTCAAGCAGACAATGTTGGTGAAGCTTCCATTATAACCGAGAAGACAAATCGTCCTACATGTTCTGGAGGACCCCCTTGTGACAAAAACCAGGCATATGACATCTACTCCTCTGCATTTCGTGGAACATGCTACAGAAAGCTTGTTCTAATTTATGCATAATCTTTGCATATTTGAGCCTGGAAATAAGTTCCACTTCCTGGGTCAGATTTGTAGATACTGATTGTACTGCCTTTCAAATAATGTATAAATAGGTGTCAGCTTTAATATGCCTTTATTGCTTCCTAGATTTTGAGGTAGATTTGTAAATCTAATTTATTATATAAATACTGTTTTTCCTATGTAAACCATAAGCAGAGCTAATTTGGCTGAAGACACAGTCTGCTCCAAAAATCAGGCTCTTGACTGGTATCTGTCTGGTTCTAATAACTTCCTACTATGACACTTGTTTTTCCATATAGCCCAAAAAGGGATAGATCTTTTGGGTTCCTTCTGTTGAATTTAATTAAAAACAAAGGTGTGTCACTGTACTAGCAATGAGAGGCAGTAGGCAAACGGATCAACCTGAATGCTTCAAAGTGACGCATGGTGGCTGGCAATCAATGTATAAAGTGGCATGCCTTTTTATCTTCACAGAAGGTCCACTGTACTTTTCATTTGTGCTTCTCAAGTTAAAAAACGTTTAGTGGCTCTTTAAAGGGACTGTATCACCTAAATATTGCTTATACTGTAAATGTAGTGACTCAGAAATAATTGAAAATGATCTGTACATTGTGTTAGCAGAATTGCAAGTAAATGCCTAAATTAGGAGAAAATGTGTTTTAAATTTGTCTGTGGTGTCTCCTGCTTATGACATCATCTGTGGCATGGTATGCAAATTACACATTAATTTTCATATCAAGCCACAGGCAGTCGTGTATCTTGATTTTGTGCTGCCCTAGGCAGACAAAATCCGGGCACCCCCCTACCCAAGCTGCACACCCACGTTACACACCTAAGACATGCCCCATCATTCAGACTCACATCAAGCTCACACTCCCATCACACTCAGTCACACACTCCTACTCCCATCACACTCAGTCACACACTCCTACTCCCATCACGCACACTCTGACTCCCATCACACTCAGTCACACACACTGTCTCCCGTCACACACACTCTGACTCCCATCACACTCAGTCACACACACACTGTCTCCTATCACACACACTCTGACTCCCATCACACTCAGTCACACACACTGTCTCCCATCACACACACTCTGACTCCCATCACACTCAGTCACACACACTGTCTCCCATCACACACACTCTGACTCCCATCACACTCAGTCACACACACTGTCTCCCATCACACACACTCTGACTCCCATCACACTCAGTCACTCACACACTGTCTCCCATCACACACACTCTGACTCCAATCACACACACTGACTCCCATCAGCACTTACCTTTCCCTGGTGGCAGGCAGCATGGTCCCTCCATGCTGCCTGTTCGGCTTCCCGGCGATTGTGCCGACAGGTCACGTGACCGGGCGCGCGTATGACGTCAGCGCGCCGGTCACGTGACTGTCGGCATTTCCGTGTCGGCACACTGCACGGGGAGCCGAACAGGCAGCACGGAGGTTTCTCTGTGCTGCCTGTTCGGCTCCCCGTGCAGCCTGGCAGGCAGAGCGATGGTGAGGGGGGATCTTCCGATCCCTTCTCACCTCCGTCTCTGCCTGCAAGCGCGGTGGGGTTTTTTTTTTTTTAAAGGGCCGGATTATTTTTTTACATTTTTCTTTTCCAGTGCTGGGGGGCGCTGCCGCCCCCCAAAATTTGCCACCATAGGCATCCGCCTAGGATGCCTCGCGGTAAATACAGCACTGGCCACAGGTGATGTCATACGCAGTACTCAGGAGACACGGTTAAAACCAAATTTTTCGGTCACATTTAGGCATTTGCTTGCAATGTATTTAACATTTTCAATATTTTTTGGTGATACAATCCCTTTAAAGGGGCACTCCTACCAAAAAATGATTATTTTTTTTTATATATAGTATTGAGGATTTCATATATGTGTTTTGTTATGCAAGTTTATTTTATGAAATATTTTACTAAACAAGTGTGACTGGGTGCCGCCATTTTGTGAAATAAAGTGAATTTACAGCACTAGTATCTCACTTTGGGGCTGGGGACACAGGATGCAGTCTATAAGTCTGAATTCTGACCATAGCCTTACATTGAATGGGAGGGCAATGTAACTATTACATCACAAGGAGACGGAGTTATGATCCTATTTGATGAGGTCAATCCCCTCTCTTTGTGTTGGAGGGCAGGTAACAAAAGTTGTACACAGCCACCTAGTCCTACCCACTAGCAATACACAGGAGCCAGTAAGAGAGCAGGGGTGACTCTTATGACATGATCACGCAGGCTCTGGCCACAGTTGGAAAGTGAGACTTGCTGGAAGATTTTGGAGAATGTTGCAACATGGGTAAAATTCTCAAAATGGATGCTGGAGATAGATAATTAATTTTTTCTTTTATATGCAATTAATTCAGACATAGAAACAAAAAGTGGCATATATCTTATATAAGTGTTTGTTTTGAATGCACAGGTAATTTAGTTACATCTTAAATAAGTGGTAGTGTCCCTTTAACTGTTAGCTAAAAGAAGCTTAGCAATTGACCAGGCACTATCTCATTGACCCAAACAGCAAAATAATGTTGCTGGTTAAGTAGACGTCAGGCACCGCTTAGAAATGTAGAATACATGCAGTGTATATCAGGTAGCTGAAAGCAAATGATAATACAATGTATGGTAGTGGTGCTATTTTATTTCTACATATAATAAAATCACTGTACAATAATGGTGTGGAATTTAATGCCTGAAGAGTTAATGCTAGCAAATACAATAGAGGATATTTTTTTTTTTCGGAAGCATAACATAGAGGGCTATGTATGTTAGTATAGGAATTAATATTGATTTAGAGCTGATTGATCCAAGCAGAAATTTGACTTTTGAGTTTTTACCTCATTGAAAATGCAGATCAACAGCGGTAAACAAGGAATAGGAAAATGGTTGAATGTGATGGAGGCAAGTTTTTTTTCAACCTAAACTACTATGTAACTGGAACTATATAATTGTACTGACAAGATTTGCTGCTCCAGGAAAGGCTGAATGAGGTAGTGGATACAATAGATGTTGTAATATATAAATATATATAAATACTGTACATTGTATCCGTCTCTACAAATAAAAGTCTGTTCTAGCTTTGTAGTATGAATCTACGTAATCTAAACCAGGCCGGTAAGAATGAAGTCAGGTAAACACAAGTAGATAGAATTACAGTGCTTCTAAAATGTATGACATGATGGAAATAAGGGAATTCTACTTTATACTTATATCCTGTTACAAAAATACATGCAGATATGTGGACCTACTGTACTGCATTTAATCCCCAGAGCTAGGAAGGAACAGGATGAATAAAGGCAATTAATTCTTTTCAACAGAAAATTAATCCACATCCTGCATATTTATCCTTCAATTTATTCCTGTGCAATGCTAGAATTGTTAGATGGTTTATATGTTTTGTGTAGTTATTGGGTCTTTTCACTAACGAATGAAATCCCCATTATGACTATCTTTCCAACTCGGCTATTAGTAGCTGATGTTTATGATTATTATGTCAGTTCTTACGGTTCTATTCACAAAAATTCGACTTTCATTTTGAGTCTAAGTCAAGTCAGCAAGTTAGTTTGGCTGAGTGGGCTATTCCCTAAAAGAAAAGAGAAAAATGAGAAACAGCAGAGAGACAGGCTCCACAAGAAATAATATTCAATCAGTGTTTATTCTTATTTCATGTGTTCGGCTACAGACCAACCATCCAACACTTGCCTTACGTGTTTCGTGCTTGTTAGCACTTAATAATAGGCCACATCTCATTGATGAGATTAAATGTTCGTTGTAATTCTATTGCTATTCTATAAACCGAAATAGAGTCCCCATTCATAAGAATAGGTCAATGTAGAAAAGAGGAGGACAGCGCTACAGAGTAATGTTAATTAGAATAAAATAAATACAAATGTGTATAGATACACCATAAAAAACACACAATTTTGAGGGTATAAAAAGTATATAAATTTAATAAATATAAAAATAAAATAAATACACACAGAACCACCTGAACTCAGAGGTGGAAACACAGTATACAAATGAATTAAATTGTACAGTATTTGCTCGATTATAAGACGAGGTTTTTTTCAGAGCAAATGCTCTGAAAAATCCCCCTCGTCTTATAATCGAGGTCTCTTATAATCTGACCTCAAATTGAGGTCAGATTATAAGACATGGATCCAGGTCCCCAGCAGAGCTGCAGGGGACCTGGATCCCCCTCTCTAGCAGCAGGGGATGTCTGCGCAACGAGCGCAGACTCCCCTGCTTCCGCCCGGCACGACCGCCGGGGCTTCTGAGAAGAAGCAGAGTACTTCCTCTTTCGTCACAGAAGTCCCGGCGAGCGTGCCGGGCGGCAGCAGGGGAGGTCTGCGCTCATCGCGCAGACTTCCTCTGCTGCCCCACTAGGCACCAGGGACAATCGGGCAGCTGGGGGATGTCTGCACTATACGTGCAGATATCCTCCATGCTGCCCGACACGGCAGACTATTATGACGGACAGCTGTCCGTCATAATAGACTGCCGTGTCGGGCAGCATGGAGGATATCTGCACGTATCGTGCAGACATCCCCCGGCTGCCCCCACTAGCCACCAGGGATCAAGGTAAGGGGAAGGGAGGGAGGGGGCAGAGAGACAGGGGGAGGGAGGGAGGGAGGGAGGGAGGGAGGGAGGGGGACAGAGAGACAGGGGGGACAGAGAGACAGGGGGAGGGAGGGGGACAGAGAGACAGGGGGGACAGAGAGGGAGGGGGACAGAGAGACAGGGGGGACAGAGAGACAGGGGGGAGGGAGGAGGGCAGAGACAGAGTCAAGGGGAGGGAGGGGGTTAAGAGACAGAGACAAGGGGAGGGAAGGGGTTAAGAGACAGACAAGGGGAGGGAAGGGGTTAAGAGACAGAGACAAGGGGAGTGAGGGGGTTAAGAGACAGAGACAAGGGGAGTGAGGGGGTTAAGAGCAGTGCTGTATTTACCGCGAGGCATCCTAGGCGGATGCCTATGGCGGCAAATTTTGGGGGGCGGCAGCGCCCCCCAGCACTGGAGAAAAAAAAAATGAAAAAAAAAAAAAAAAATCCGGCCCTTTAAAAAAAAAAAAAAAAACCCCCACCGCGCTTGCAGGCAGAGACGGAGGTGAGAGGGGATCGGAAGATCCCCCCTCACCATCGCTCTGCCTGCCAGGCTGCACGGGGAGCCGAACAGGCAGCACAGAGAAACCTCCGTGCTGCCTGTTCGGCTCCCCGTGCAGTGTGCCGACACGGAAGTGCCGACAGTCACGTGACGGGCGCGCTGACGTCATACGCGCGCCCGGTCACGTGACCTGTCGGCACAATCGCCGGGAAGCCGAACAGGCAGCATGGAGGGACCATGCTGCCTGCCTGCCAGGGAAAGGTAAGTGCTGATGGGAGACTGTGTGTGTGTGTGTGTGTGTGTGTGTGTGTGAGTGACTGAGTGTGATGGGAGTCAGAGTGTGTGTGATGGGAGACAGTGTGTGTGACTGAGTGTGATGGGAGTCAGAGTGTGTGTGATGGGAGACAGTGTGTGTGTGTGTGTGTGTGTGTGTGTGTGTGACTGAGTGTGATGGGAATCAGAGTGTGTGTGATGGGAGACAGTGTGTGACTGAGTGTGATGGGAGTCAGAGTGTGTGTGATGGGAGACTGTGTGTGACTGAGTGTGATGGGAGTCAGAGTGAGTGTGATGGGAGTCAGAGTGTGTGTGATGGGAGACAGTGTGTGTGACTGAGTGTGATGGGAGTCAGAGTGTGTGTGATAGGAGACAGTGTGTGTGACTGAGTGTGATGGGAGTCAGAGTGTGTGTGATGGGAGACAGTGTGTGTGACTGAGTGTGATGGGAGTCAGAGTGTGTGTGATGGGAGACAGTGTGTGTGACTGAGTGTGATGGGAGTCAGAGTGTGTGTGATGGGAGACTGTGTGTGACTGAGTGTGATGGGAGTCAGAGTGAGTGTGATGGGAGTCAGAGTGTGTGTGATGGGAGACAGTGTGTGTGACTGAGTGTGATGGGAGTCAGAGTGTGTGTGATAGGAGACAGTGTGTGTGACTGAGTGTGATGGGAGTCAGAGTGTGTGTGATGGGAGACAGTGTGTGTGACTGAGTGTGATGGGAGTCAGAGTGTGCGTGATGGGAGTAGGAGTGTGTGACTGAGTGTGATGGGAGTAGGAGTGTGTGACTGAGTGTGATGGGAGTGTGAGCTTGATGTGAGTCTGAATGATGGGGCATGTCTTATGTGTGTAACGTGGGTGTGCAGCTTGGGTAGGGGGGTGCCCGGATTTTGTCTGCCTAGGGCAGCACAAAATCAAGATACACCACTGGTTAAGAGACAGACAAGGGGAGGGGGGAGAGAGAGAAAAATGGGGGCAAGGGAAAGAGAAAGGCAGCATTGGCACATAAAAATAAATAAAAACTAGAAATACATTTTTTGATATCATAATTTTTTTATTAAAAAAGCAATTTACATGTGAATATATACAAGTTGAACTTTTTTCCTATAGGGTAGTCTTATATTCAGGCTTTTAGTTTTTTTTGGGGGGTCGTCTTATAATCAGGGTCGTCTTATAATCGAGCAAATACGGTAATTTAGCAATAAGGATATGCTGGTAACAAATGCAGGTAAACACTACAAGGACAAAACTGAATAAAAACAATAGTAACAACAGGTAGATAATACACACCTTGGAAGAAGAACCGTTTGAGACAATGCTGGACTCAGAGCAATGAATCCGGAGCGAAAAAAGAAGCCTGGCCAGGTCTTTTCGCAGAAGGAACAGGACGCCAAAAAAGGGACGCGTTTCGAAAAAACTTCTTCAGCCTTTGGCGTCCAGCATGTCTCAAACAGATCTCTGACTGTTTAAATAGACCGCTTCTGATTACAAGCAGCGGTGAGACCCGGAAGTATGACGCAATCGCGCAGTAGCGCGATGACGTCATAGCGTTGCAACGCCAACGTCATCTCCATAGCAACGCATCGAGACCACACAGAGCCGGCATAGTGTGGTGTCGATCGGTGTACAGAGAGGACGCTAGCGGCGATGCATATTGAAAACAGAAAAACAAATTCCAAAGTACAGTACAAAAGCAGAAATGTTAACAAAAAAAACAGATAAGACAATCAAAAATACTGGAATTTGTGTCTAAGTATTGTATCGTTGTCTAGGTACCAAGAAATCACGCCCCAACATATTCAATATCAACTTATTGGCAATAGAATTATATAGTATTCTGTATGTAACGGGTCTCAGAAGGCATGGAAAAAGACAAAAAATCCATCTTCTATATAGACAAGGAGAAAAAATGAAGGGATTATATGCACAGTATATACAAGAACAATGTTCTATAAAAACGTATACATAGATCTACTCCACAAATAATAATCATCCATACTCCATGAAAGACATCCAAATATACATATATGGACGACGTGCATAAAAATGCTTCAAAATGGATAGAAGTATACAGACATATATATATACATATAGCACAGAGACCAACAAACAATGATACATAAATCTAGTCCAGGAATGGCACGAGGTCAAAATTGTCGTTAAGACCCTTAGGAACCAGAGTATTTAAGGTGAGGATCCAAAAAGTCTCTCTTTTATAGAGAGTCTTGAGTCTATCTCCCTTGCGTGGACCTAATATAACATGTTCAATTGCCATTGCCTTTAGTTTTTTGTCATTTCGCTGGTGTACATCCAAAAAATGTTTAGACAAAATATGTTTTTCAAAACCTCTTCTGATATTATACCTATGTTCTGAAAGGCGTTTTTTAAAAGTTCTACTGGTCCTACCTATATATTGGAGGCCACATGGGCATTCCAAAAGGTAGATGACGAACTTTGTATTACAAGATATATGTCTCTTGATAGGATACTTTGTAGTTGTGGCATTGTCTAAAAAGAAATTTGATTTTCTGGGACAGACTGCACAGTGGTCACAAGTGCCACATCTATACCACCCTTTTATGCCAGACAGAAAATTGTACTTTTTAGATTTTTCTTTAAATTTATCTGATATGTCTGTCGGGGCTAGGATATTCTTAATATTAGTATTACGTCTACAGATAATCCTTCCTCTATCTGGCAACATGGGGGCCAAGATAGGATCTCCCTTAAGGATGTGCCAGTGTCGGTTAAGGATTTCTTTTATCTTGCCAGTCTTGTCCGAAAAAGTAGTGATAAGACTGGAACCAAAGGTATTTGGAGAACTCAACACAAACTCTTTTGGTTTGACTTTCTCCTATGAACACAGTCCAACTAGTATAAACTTTTTAGACCTAACGGTATCAACAGACGAAAGAGATAGTTTCGTCACCAAAACATACTTTAAAACAGTAGAGATAAAAACATTGATACATGGTTTTTTGAACTACAGAAACTATTGGAGGCAGAATTAAGACATTGGTGGGATATTGAGAGCATAGAACAATATTCCAAGGCACGTATTGTCCCAAGAGGTTTGAGGCTGAATAAAAGATGTAGCATAGGTGCCACCAGTCCCAAAATCTTGGAGGAATGGAATAAGGAATTGGAGGAATGTTCTCTAAAACTAATGAAACTTATAATACAAGGCAGAAAGGAGTTGCTTAAAAAGACAGAGGATAAAATTAAAGATCAAATAAAAGCGGCAGATTGTTATAGACAATCACCTGAATTTAAAGACCTAGAAATAATTCTTGAGAAGAGACTAGAGAAATATGAAGACGATATAACTAAGTCTAAACAACTCAAATTTAGAAGGGACAAACAAGATTATGTCCAAGGCCGGCAATTTGACCCTAATCCCAAGAATAGGGATCCATCACAAAATAGAGATAGAAACTCAACATATCCAACTAAAGAGAAAAATGTAGTCTCATCCAATATTTCAAGACGTAGAGAGGTAACTGTACGTGGAAATGTGAGATTTAGGGATGAAGGTATGGGGAGACCTCTACCCAATAGGATCCCTGATAGTAGACAAGATAATGGAAACAGAACAAATAGGAATATTGGAACCAATAATCAATCCCGTGGACACACCTCTTTTCATAACTATTCAGTATCTAATCCATCCTCCTCTTCATCTTCTTTTTTAGAACAGCGTTTTGGCAAGAGGAAGATGCCATCGTATCCGACAAGAAAGAGGTCCGAAAGGGAATCTCTAGACCAGTGGTCCGACCTCGACACAGAGGTAGAAGAGGTGGAAGAAGAACCAACATTAAGAGATTTAACCAAAAGATCAAGAACTGTACAGTAAAAGACCTTGAATCATTGGGTATCTATAATTTGTCACAACATATTTTGACTGTCAGTCAAGTAACTTTGCTGTTGAAAGGTTTAAAATTTGCACCCTGCAGAAACCTTAGCAAGGTTGACTTAATTATTGATTTCAATAAGTTTATTAGAAAATTAACTGTCAAAAGGTTTTTTTTAACAAAAAATCCTTGTAAAAATGTGACGGAAAAATGGAATTTAGATACACCAACAGCAAAAATATGGGACATTAATAGACCCATATGTGTAGAAGATCTTTTGAACATAGGCACACTCAACAGCCTGTTGGATGACAATAATATTGAACCCCAAAAAATGTCTGTATATACAAATGTTCATGCACCATCCAAATTCAACCCAGTGGGGAGTAGGGGTAACTATCTAGAAGTTTTCAAGACCCTAGTGGAAGGTGAACTATGGCAATTGGATACACACTGCCAAACTAGTAACCTGACAGTCCATGAAAAAGCAGCCCTAAAGATACTTAGTGACAATAACAACCTTGTAATTAGAGGGGCAGACAAGGGAGGAGGAGTAGTCCTCCAAGACACAGTAGACTATCGAAGAGAGGCTTTGAGGCTACTGTCTGATGAGAAATTCTATAAAAAGTTGTATATAGACCCCACAAATACTTTTGTTCGTTCCCTGGGAATGCTTCTTGGCTCAGCCAGGGAAGCCGGAATTATTTCTAAATCAGAATATCAAGGTTTGATGGTTCGAGCCCCTAGAGTCCCTATGTTTTACCATCTGCCAAAGATCCATAAGCAACTACAAGATCCCCCTGGACGTCCCATCATCTCAGGGGTGGGGTCTTTAACTTCTAACTTATCACTATATGTAGACCTCTTCCTTCAGGTCCTTGTCCCCACGATGCCTTCCTATTTAAAGGACGGTTTGGCCCTCATGAATGTACTAACCGACATAGAGTGGCAGCCTGGTATGTACATGGTAACAGCAGACATACAGGCATTATACACTACAATACAACATCAGGATGGCATTGAGGGGGTGATGAAGATGCTAAATCAAAGGGAATACCTAAGCATCGAACATAGACAATTCTTGAAAAAATGTATGTTGTTTATCCTTGAATCTAATTATTTTCTATTCGATGGTGATTTTTATATGCAGACATGTGGCACTGCGATGGGGACCCGTTTCGCCCCCAGCTACGCCAACCTGTTCTTGGGTAGCTGGGAGGAGGAGGTTATTTTTGGACCCCATCGCAGTGCCAACCTTTTGCTGTACAAACGATACATAGACAATGTTTTTTTCTTGTGGAATGGTACTGTAGAGGCGTTGGACGTGTTCATGGGAGAACTCAACACAAACTCTTTTGGTTTGACTTTCTCCTATGAACACAGTCCAACTAGTATAAACTTTTTAGACCTAACGGTATCAACAGACGAAAGAGATAGTTTCGTCACCAAAACATACTTTAAAACAGTGGATAAAAATACTTACCTAAATTCTAAGAGCTATCACGATAAGAGATGGCTTAATAACATACCCAAGGGTGAACTAATTTGCATGAGAAAGAACTGCTCTAAACAGGAGGATTTTGAACAGCAGGCAATGGAAATAAAGGACAGATTAATCACAAAGGGGTACAGTGAAAAATTGGTAGATGACACTCTGAACGATATTAGATCGAAGGATAGAACCCTATTTTTGGGTGGTAGTCAGAACCCTAAAAAGAACAACAAGAAGTTCAGAATTGCATCTCTTAATGGCTGCCCCATTATGGATAAATACAAGCCATGTCAAAACGACAACATCGATAACCCATTTCCAAATACCTTTGGTTCCAGTCTTATCACTACTTTTTCGGACAAGACTGGCAAGATAAAAGAAATCCTTAACCGACACTGGCACATCCTTAAGGGAGATCCTATCTTGGCCCCCATGTTGCCAGATAGAGGAAGGATTATCTGTAGACGTAATACTAATATTAAGAATATCCTAGCCCCGACAGACATATCAGATAAATTTAAAGAAAAATCTAAAAAGTACAATTTTCTGTCTGGCATAAAAGGGTGGTATAGATGTGGCACTTGTGACCACTGTGCAGTCTGTCCCAGAAAATCAAATTTCTTTATAGACAATGCCACAACTACAAAGTATCCTATCAAGAGACATATATCTTGTAATACAAAGTTCGTCATCTACCTTTTGGAATGCCCATGTGGCCTCCAATATATAGGTAGGACCAGTAGAACTTTTAAAAAACGCCTTTCAGAACATAGGTATAATATCAGAAGAGGTTTTGAAAAACATATTTTGTCTAAACATTTTTTGGATGTACACCAGCGAAATGACAAAAAACTAAAGGCAATGGCAATTGAACATGTTATATTAGGTCCACGCAAGGGAGATAGACTCAAGACTCTCTGTAAAAGAGAGACTTTTTGGATCCTCACCTTAAATACTCTGGTTCCTAAGGGTCTTAACGACAATTTTGACCTCGTGCCATTCCTGGACTAGATTTATGTATCATTGTTTGTTGGTCTCTGTGCTATATGTTAATATATGTCTGTATACTTCTATCCATTTTGAAGCATTTTTATGCACGTCGTCCATATATGTATATTTGGATGTCTTTCATGGAGTATGGATGATTATTATTTGTGGAGTAGATCTATGTATACGTTTTTATAGAACATTGTTCTTGTATATACTGTGCATATAATCCCTTCATTTTTTCTCCTTGTCTATATAGAAGATGGATTTTTTGTCTTTTTCCATGCCTTCTGAGACCCATTACATACAGAATACTATATAATGCTATTGCCAATAAGTTGATATTGAATATGTTGGGGCGTGATTTCTTGGTACCTAGACAACGATACAATACTTAGACACAAATTCCAGTATTTTTGATTGTCTTATCTGTTTTTTTTGTTAACATTTCTGCTTTTGTACTGTACTTTGGAATTTGTTTTTCTGTTTTCAATATGCATCGCCGCTAGCGTCCTCTCTGTACACCGATCGACACCACACTATGCCGGCTCTGTGTGGTCTCGATGCGTTGCTATGGAGATGACGTTGGCGTTGCAACGCTATGACGTCATCGCGCTACTGCGCGATTGCGTCATACTTCCGGGTCTCACCGCTGCTTGTAATCAGAAGCGGTCTATTTAAACAGTCAGAGATCCGTTTGAGACATGCTGGACGCCAAAGGCTGAAGAAGTTTTTTCGAAACGCGTCCCTTTTTTGGCGTCCTGTTCCTTCTGCGAAAAGACCTGGCCAGGCTTCTTTTTTCGCTCCGGATTCATTGCTCTGAGTCCAGCATTGTCTCAAACGGTTCTTCTTCCAAGGTGTGTATTATCTACCTGTTGTTACTATTGTTTTTATTCAGTTTTGTCCTTGTAGTGTTTACCTGCATTTGTTACCAGCATATCCTTATTGCTAAATTACAATTTAATTCATTTGTATACTGTGTTTCCACCTCTGAGTTCAGGTGGTTCTGTGTGTATTTATTTTATTTTTATATTTATTAAATTTATATACTTTTTATACCCTCAAAATTGTGTGTTTTTTATGGTGTATCTATACACATTTGTATTTATTTTATTCTAATTAACATTACTCTGTAGCGCTGTCCTCCTCTTTTCTACATCTCTCTGTCCCTTCACAGTGCTAACCCACTGTGATTTTTTCTGGACTGGCGGCTACCTAAACCATTTCCACATTAGTTCCAAACTAGTGAATCTCTCGACACAAGCCAGAAGGGCCCTCTACGGATATCATCTACCTCCGTTTCAATACCTACCAACGTACGGGTTTGTATGTTTTACTACTTTTTTATTTAGTTCACCCACAGGCGCTCGGTATTTATACTTCCGTCAGGTTGTATATCACTCTTTTTTCATAAGAATAGGTCAATTGACCTATTCTTATGAATGGGGACTCTATTTCGGTTTATAGACTAGCAATAGCATTACATGTATTACATCTGAGAGTCAAATAGAACCGTCAAAAACTGTGCTTACAGTGCACTTTGAAAAATTATGGCTACCTCCTCCTCCTCCAGCGCCGCTTCCACCTACACCGCCACGGTCACCGCCTCCTCAACCTATGGGTCACTTAGTATAAACTGAAAGAGAATACCCTGCACTCCAACCCTCTCTCAAATGGATAATTCTGTTGATCCTCCTGGCAGCCATGCTTTAGATTTAGATTTATATTCTTCCAAAGCTAAAATCAAAGATTCCATCTAGTGCTATTTTATGGCTCAGCTGTATTTTTAATTTGTATGTATTTTATATTTTTTTTAAGTTATTTCCCTATCCATATTTGTTTGCAGGGCACTTGTCCTACTTTTACCCACATTTTAATTCCTTTTGCAGCCCTCTAGCCCTTTCCAGGACTTTTTTAGAGGCATTTTAGTGCCCAAAAGTTTGTGTCCCCATTGACTTCAATGGGGTTCGGGTTCAGGGTCAAGTTCGGGGTCAAGTTCGAGCCCGAACCCGGACTTTTTTCCGAAGTTCGGCCGAACCTGCCGAACCCGAACATCCAGGTGTCCACTCAACTCTAATCATCACATAATTGGTCATCAGACTATCTCTCCCACTGCTGTCATGGAACACTGCTCCATGAGATGAAAGCCCCCTAGTCTTTGTTTCTGCAAATATGAGTATCTTTTGAAGAGTGCACAATTAGCAAACCATTCAAATTGGACTTTTAATGAGCCAGAACAGGACTCATAAAATGAAAACAAGAATGTTTCTCTGAATCAGGGTTGTCAAAACTAAGGCCCTCTGCGATTGGGGGGCATAACCCATACTCCCATGCTAGCTTCTTAGCTGGAAGATGAAAGCTAGCAGCAGCTATAGGGTTGCAATTTGACAACCCTTAGTTTAGACATGACATCCACATCGTTACAGGTTATACTTGTCATTTGAACTGCATATTTTGGCACATTCAAGTTGGCTTACGTCTTTCTTGACTTACGTCTATCAACTTGTTTACATTCATTAACTATTTCTATACCATTATTCACTTCACCGCATTCAAACATTTACTAATCAGGCTATCAGTTACCAGACACGAAGACAAAAAGGGTGTGCTCCTCTTGTCTGCTATTCGCGTGTGTAACTGATAAGAGTTGGCAGCAAGTTCTCTCACTCTTACCCTTACATGACTGCAACTGTAAAACAAATAATAAAGCCAAAAATATATTGTATTTCCAGACTTTTCCTAATTAATTCACATTTTCATTGTTATAAAACACAGACCTACCAATGTTTTTTTAAAATTCTTTATCATTTCACCTACTTTTTTAGCTATTTCACTTGTTTGTTTGTTTTTATAACACCAGTAGAGTTGAGCGGACACCTGAATGTTCGGGTTCGGCCGAACTCAGAAAAAAGTCCGAACATCCTATTGTTAGGGGGGACCTAATGTCCCCCCGGTCCCCCCCCATTTCCGGCGGGTGGGGACCCTAAAATAATAATGAGGGGGGGGGACCTAGTGTCCCCCCCCCGGTCCACACCCATGAGCGGCGGGTGGGAAACCTAATAATAATAATGAAGGGGGGACCTAGTGCCCCCCCCCGGTCCCCACCCATTGCCGGTGGGTGGGGACCCTAATACCGTATTTGCTCGATTATAAGACAACCCTGTGTTATGCCCGCACCTCTAGAGGATCGCCCGCGCTACCTTGCCCCCGACAGAGGTCCCCGCGCATGCAATCCAAGCGCAATACCTTGCCCACACAGCTGAGTTCCCCTGTCATCATGCAGAGACGATCCCCCAGACTGCACTGTACATAGGCTGCTTCAGCAGTGTCTCCATGGCAACGGCCACACCCCTGTGAAACAATCACTGAGGCACATGACTCAACCCTCCTCTTCCTTTCTCTCATTGCTCAGTTATCCTGTGCTTCTGTTGGCTTGTCCTTAGTTTCCTGCTCCCTATTTTTTTGTGACTTCTGGCTCCCTAACCTCAGCTCTGTTTATTGGATTTTGTGACTTCTGGCTCCCTAACCTCAGCTCTGTTTATTGGATTTTGTGATTTCTGGCATCCTGACCTTGGCTTGCATATTGGACTGTATTTCTGACTCCCTGACCTCGGCTCTGTTTTATATTACCTACTGCATTACCATCGGTATCCTGAGTCCTGCACAAGTGTTATTCAGATTGCTGGTTACCCTACTCCGTTCCTGGCATCCTGAGTCCTGCACCAGTGTCTCTCAGTTCCTGCAGTACCATCGGTATCCTGAGTCCTGCACAAGTGTTCCTCAGTTCCTGCATTACCATCGGTATCCTGAGTCCTGCACAAGTGTTATTCAGATTGCTGGTTATCTTACTCCGTTCCTGGCATCCTGAGTCCTGCACCAGTGTTCCTCAGTTCCTGCAGTACCATCGGTATCCTGAGTCCATACACAGTTCATTCGTGCTTGTAACTAAATCCAGGGGGTCTGTTCCATTTCAGAT
Source organism: Pelodytes ibericus (assembly GCA_036172795.1). NCBI lineage: Eukaryota > Metazoa > Chordata > Amphibia > Anura > Pelodytidae > Pelodytes > Pelodytes ibericus. The sequence continues at coordinate 120,521,222 of CM069859.1, read as the reverse complement.
CATTTCCTGTGTGTACTACTGTAAGCAAGTCTGTCCATCTCTGCATTTGGGCTCCTCATCTGAAACGTGAGTTTTTACCTAACACCCTGATTATAAGACGACCCCCCAAACTTTGGATATTCCTTTAGGAAAAAAACTAAAAGACTGAATATAAGACTACCCTATAGGAAAAAAGATCAACTTGTATATATTAACATGTAAATTGCTTTTTTAATAAAAAAAATGATATCAAAAAATGCATTTCTTGTTTTTATTTCCTTTTATGTGCCAATGCTGCCTCTCTCTTTCCCTTGCCCCCAGCTTTGTCTCTCTCTCCCCCCTTAGTGTTGTCTCTCTCTCCCCCTTCCTTTGACTCCCCCCTCGCTCCCCTTGCCTATCTCTCCCCCCTGTGCCAAGAGTCAAAGCAACGTCTGCCCACTGATAGATATATACAAACAAAGAGGACTCAATAAGGTACTTTATTTGTATTTCTAAATGGCTACAATCCAGTCCCAATAATGTGAACACATAGTAAAACAACTATAGTACAATGGCATAAGAAAACCTCTACTGAAAGCCTAGCCACATGATATCTGCATTATGTCATTGCACCTGGATGTCACTGGATGTGAGGGAGTGGAAGAAGCAAGAGGAATGTTCCTGAGAAACATTGACCTTGAAAGCATAAACACATTTATATATATATATATACATATATATCAATCCAAAGTACTAGCACTCTGCATAACGTTAGTCGTCAGTATACAATATGCCTGGGTACAGTTCGCATCAATACATACAAAATCCAAACAAGGTAAAGAATGCACTCACAGGACTTCTGAAGATAGTCATCTAGGATTTAATTCAGGTAACCGTCAGCATCACTATTAGCGACGAGCATGCTTGATAAAGGGCTTAGCAGCCTGAAACGTCGCTAATAGTGATGCTGACGGTTACCTGAATTAAATCCTAGATGACTGTCTTCAGAAGTCCTGTGAGTGCATTCTTTACCTTGTTTGGATTTTGTATATACATATATATATATACAGACATTATATATATATATATATATATATATATATATATATAAAAATCCAAAGGAGGTACACTCAGCTTTGAGAAAATAGCACGCACTCACGGGAGTGTTGATAAAGGGTTGCTTTAGTCAATATATTGTAACCAAAGATATGGTATGTTCCACATACAGTCGACGTTTCGGTCCGAATTACGGACCTTTATCAAGATCTGGTCTTGATAAAGGTCCGTTGTTCAGTCCTAGTCAGAAGTCACTCGTGCTGGATCTATAACTACCAATAGCCACCAACAGTCACCGATTGCCATTCTTGACCTAGATTTAGAAATCTCTAAAATGAAGGTTTGATTTCCATTATTTTAACTGTAGGCCTGCTGTTCTGCTTGTGGCCCATTTAAATGTTTCTGGGGGGAAATATGTGCCAACATGCAGTTTCATGAGTGCATTTACACTGACTCAGACATTCTTTTCCAACTGCATTCCTGTAAATAACATTTGACCAAAAGTTAAACATTTAGCAGAAGTGTTATCGCCTAATATAGCTTGTCACTTTGACAAAATTGGTGTTTTATGTTGTCTGATAGAAAGACAGGCAGGCTAGTGAATCACAAAAGTTAAATTCATCTCAACATGCTCTACACAATTTTAATAAGCTGGTAATTAATAGGAAATGATGTAGGGAAAATGGATGAGTTGCTGGGAGGATATCTGGTAGAGAGCACAGAGTGTAATTATGATTGCACCTTTTTTATACAGCCCACCACGTTTTGTGCCTGAAAAGGCAGTACCACCAACTATTTGATCCCAGACATTTTCAGCTCAGTTTCAGGTACACTTCTATGCCTTTTTTTTATTTTTTAAATGGTTTGTGCTGGTGCCATTTGGAACTCACAGAGATTGTGTAACGTTTTTGTTTCACCCATTATGGCAGTCATAATCAGCACCCTGATTATATGCTACTGCACCCATTAGAACAGGGGTCCTCAATCTTTTTAAACAGGGGGCCAGTTCACTGTCCCTCAGACCGTTGGAGGGCCGGACTATAGTAAAAACAAAAACTATGATCAAATTCCTATGCACACTGCATATATCTTATTTTGCAGGGAAGAAACAAAACGGGAACAAATACAATATTTAAAATGAAGTAAAGTTAAATCAACAAACTTACCAGTATTTCAGTGGGAATAGTGTGCCAGTCAGAGCCCAGGAATATTATGCCAGTCAGATGCCCAGGAATATTATGCCAGTCAGAGCCCAGGAATATTATGCCATTCAGATGCCCAGGAATATTATGCCAGTCAGATGCCCAGGAATATTATGCCAGTCAGATACCCAGGAATATTAGGCCAGTCAGAGCCCAGGAATATTATGCCATTCAGAGCCCAGGAATATTATGCCATTCAGATGCCCAGGAATATTGTGCCAGTCCGATGGCCAGGAATATTATGCCAGTCAGATGCCCAGGAATATTATGCCAGTCAGATGCCCAGGAATATTATGCCAGTCAGAGCCCAGGAATATTATGCCATTCAGATGCCCAGGAATATTATGCCATTCAGATGCCCAGGAATATTATGCCAGTCAGATGCCCAGGAATATTATGCCATTAAGATGCCCAGGAATATTATGCCATTCATATGCCCAGGAATATTATGCCAGTCAGATGCCCAGGAATATTATGCCATTCAGATGTCCAGGAATATTATGCCAGTCAGAGCCCAGGAATATTGTGCCAGTCAGAAGCCCAGGAATATTGTGCCAGTCAGATGCCCAGGAATATTATGCCATTCAGATGCCCAGGAATGTTATGCCAGTCAGAGCCCAGGAATATTGTGCCAGTCAGATGCCCAGGAATATTGTGCCAGTCAGAGCCCAGGAATATTATGCCAGTCAGAGCCCAGGAATATTATGCCATTCAGATGCCCAGGAATATTGTGCCAGTCAGATGCCCAGGAATATTATGCCAGTCAGAGCCCAGGAATATTATGCCATTCAGATGCCCAAGAATATTGTGCCAGTCAGATGGCCAGGAATATTATGCCAGTCAGATGCCCAGGAATATTATGCCAGTCAGATGCCCAGGAATATTATGCCAGTCAGATGCTCGTTTTACCTCCCTCCTCCCCCGCTTCCCCATCACTTACCTCCAGCTGCTGTGTCCCCGGCCGGACGTCTTGCACAGTGTTCCCCTACTGCACGGAGGAGGGAAACACAGTTACCGGATTACTGGTGATTTTTTTTTTTTTTTTTGTTTTCCTGCAGCCACATCCGGTGCGGATGCAAGAAAAAAAAAGGTAAACAGCCCCCGCGGGCCGGATAAATGTGCTCGGCGGGCCGCATTTGGCCCGCGGGCCGTAGTTTGAGGACCCCTGCATTAGAACTTGCCATTGCACACATAGAGCACCCACGGTACTTGTTGCTGCACCCATTAGAATTTGCCATATCAAATGACCAGTATCCCTCACTGTCTAGTGTGAGGAGCCAAAAGATATCCGAGTGCTACTTGGTGAGCACAGACATCCTCCGATGCTGCTCAAAGTTTCCAGCAGGTCTTTGGAGTTGGAACACCAGGAGGTCACGTAACACATGCCTTCTGACTCAGAAGACCCGACAGAAGTGTTGGGCATCGGAGGATGTTTGTGCACAGCTAATAGGGCACAGACATCTTCCAGCTGCTCCCACTAGACACCAGGGAGTCTGAGAGATCCCGGTTATTTTCTGGCAGGTCTGGCACCCCTTGGGCAGCAGCGTCTGTCCCCATCCTAATTATGTCTCTACTGTGAAGTCTGTGATATATTCATAAGGTATGCAATACAGTGAGTTTTATTGCTGCAGATCTCCATATATATCCTCATGCACATTGCACATAACAGAGTGCCATAGCAATAAAACTCACAGTAGTGTGAACTGTATGAGTGGATGTATAAAGAAAGTGTAGGACACAGACATCAAATAATCACCAACAGGTGTAAGGGACTAGGGTTGCCACCTGGCCTGTATTTTACTGGCAGGCCGGTAAAAAAAAAATGGCATCAGGCCAATGGTGAGTCTATGGAGACAGTACCAAGGCCGGTATTTTTTTGAAGAAAAGGCGGAAAACCTATAAGGGACACACAGAAAATATAGGAATTATACTTATATTCCTGGGGGGAAAAATTAAGAAGGTACAACATATTCAGTAGATGTAGTAACTCTGACCCCCCCCCCCCCCTTGATAGTTTATCAATTAATATGTGACATCCAGCGGATGCGTACCCCAGCTTTTAGTCACATATTAATTGATAAACTATCGGGGAGAGGGCAGAATTTTTTTCAGTAATGGGCCCTGAAATTTCTGATAGCTGGCCTGCATGTCTGACATCAGTTTATTTTTTTAAAGGAGCAGCTTTTTATTTTTTTTACCATCCCCCAAGGATGACAAGGCAAGTGCCGCCCTAAATACAGCACTGGAATGCCCTATACGGGACATAAGGTGTAGGTCCGAGCAGCATCCTAGGTGTACTCTGCAGTATGAGTAAATTAATAGCTTGTCAAACCTAGTAATACTTCAAGGTAGCAGAACAATGTACAAATGCCACTTTGCGCACAACTAGCACATTCAGTTTCTCATTAAAAATAACCACTAAAAATTATAATAATGTGGTAATGAGGTTCCCCATTCATGAAAGCTCTGCTTAGTCCACATGGCACTATCCCAGAACAATAGAACTGATGAAGCAGGTCATGCACCTTGGACTAATAAATAATACCATCTATAAAACACAAGGAAACACAGTCCCACCCCTATAGAGACCTATTGACTCACTTATCCAAGCGAAATATATAGTGAAGAAAAATCTTCAGTAGATCAAGCAGTAGATAACCTCCAATATCTTCACCATGTCAAAAAACAGATTTGAAATCTGTCCACACGCTGTACTGAGCTGTTTGGTTGACAAAAGATGAAGTGACATCACTTCCCTTGCTAGGAGGAAGCATTTGAAGCCATTTACCAGTTTGTGGGCTCATCTCTGCAACACATTGGGAGGAGGGGTGTTCAAAATAAGCATTTCATGCCACACTTTCCTATTGGTGGCACCAATTATGCAAATGTATCATCTTGTTAATATTTTTGCCTAAAAATAGCTTACTTACAGTATTTGTATCAGTGTTAAAAGCACAGATACCTTCAAATAAGTATTTTCTTCTTATTAAAGCTATTACTCTATTCTCCCTCTATTCTTCTATTTTGCCTCTCCACTTTTTTGTGCCTTCTTCCTTTATCCATTTGCGGAGTCTGTTGAGTATTGATTCAACACACAAATTCTGCACCTGTTTTTCTCGGGTCCCTCAACTACGTGTGATAGTGCCGGTTTAAGAACTAAATCCCCCTTTCCACTAATTTTTAGGAGCTCAGGATGCTGGAACTATATAAATATATCACAGACCTCCATAACACAGACAAATACCGTTTAGGCCCTATTTTATAAATGACTTTCACTCTTAAAAAGCCCTTTACCATAGCTGGTTATAAGAGCATAAAATAACTATATATAACAATATATGTGAAAGTGCTGAAATATGAAAATGATGTAAATATGTAATTTATATATTCAGGGCAGCACATTCACATGGCTATTCTCTACTTGAATTTAGATAAATGCATGCCTACTCTACAATGACCTTGATGCAGAAACAATTTTGGGCCTCCAGTTGGTCAATGTATCTCTTCCTTTCTACCTTTTCCCAGAGAAGAAAAGTTATTGTTTAAAGTTTACAATAAGAAAAATATACACTCATGGAGGGGGGCACTTCGCTGCATACAATGGTAAATTCAGTCTAGAAGAGTTACAGTTAATGTTGCTGTGATACTGGATACTAGAGTGTCTGTCCTTAAGCCCCTTAAATGAATGGTCCCTGGTGCATTGCACCTGCTCTCTACTGTAGTCAGAATTCAAACTGACCTGCATATGCATGGATTCTCCTAATCAACAAGCCACAAATGCATTGAAAAAGCTATCACATTCATATAAAATGTGCAACTCTGTCACACCTTTTAAAATATTTAGTTTGATAGCTAAAGGGCATGTGAGCCACAGTGCTAGCACTAACTCTCCCTAATTTTATGTAGCTTTTGCATCTGCACATTGCCTGATGACCATGGTGACATTGCTCCACTGGCATTTACTATCAATCTTTCACATTTGGAGGGGGGGAAAAAATAATGCCACATGTTAAAGGAACATACAAAAAAAACAACAGTCTTTAGTCATTTACATTTTTTTCTGTCTGACTCTGCATGATCTCCCCTTCTCCTTGATTTTCAAAATACAAAATAAAGTTACTGTTAGCCATAGCAAATGCCATCAGAGAATGCCGTTTCCATGAAAGGGTGTACTTGGTCTGCAACAAGGCTTAGGTAGGTGGTACGTGTCTAAGTAACATGAATGGCAGGTGACAAGGTTTCCCAATGGAACATTGCCAAAAGCATCACACTGCCTTCCGCCGGCTTGCTCCCTGTCAGTGGTCATAATGTTATGGCTGATCGGTGTATGTCCAAAGAGTAATCATCACTGTATACCCATGGGGAAATAATTATGATTGGATATTGATGTGGTTAACATATTGATCGGGATTGAAGGATAATCTCCACATGAGGAAACACTTCACACATGCTGATGACAATCAATAAGTAATAATCTGTCTTGAATGGGGCTGCTAATTCATCACTGTCATCATCGTCAACAAACTGTCAAGAGAGTCTTCCACAAGAAACCTTTACTTCTCCTGCCCCACCCCAAATTGGTTTCCTCTTAAAGTAAGAGGTGGTTTGTTTCTTTAGAAGTGAGTTAGTGTCCTCTGGGAGCATGATCAGCCTCAAATTTGAGATCAATACAGTTCCTTTGTGCTGTCGTATTCTGGCAGGAGATCATCTCAATCACAGTAGCAATAAAAACATCTTCAGAAGACTATGGCTGCACTCCTGAAGAGTTGGTTGATGGTGGGGTGCTGGAGTGGGATCCACCACTGGTGAAGAGAGATCATTTTATAAATATATTTATTTATGTATATATTCCTTATATTTATGTTTTCATTCCTAAGGGCATAAGATGGGTGAGGAATATAGAAATGGGAAAAGATGGAGGAGGTGGATTAGAATGAGGAAAATAAACTTCAAGTAAAATATCAAGTAAGGAAGTGATAAGTTGCTAATGATACATATCCTGGAAAACTGTATGAAAAAAGAAACAATAAACACGACCAGCTCAATTTTGCAAAATACACTTAAAAACAGGGGTGGGTTACACAACACGGGATCCAACTGGGCCCAATTGAGATGCCGATACAGCTTCATTTCAGCTGTGGCTTTTTTGTGTCAACAGAGTGACAAGAGGAGCTGGCAAATCTGGGAACAGCAGTTGAATCAGAAGTAGATCCATTGGGAACATGCATGAGAGCAATCATAATAAATGGTTAAAAACGTAAAAGTAAAAAACATAAGGCAGACAGCCCTACGCGTTATGCATGAGTGGGATAGACACAAGGCTATCCTAGCTATAATACCGGGAACTGGGGACTAATAAAAGTATTTAGAAAAATTGGGCAGACTAGATGGACCGAATGGTTCTTATCTGCCGACACATTCTATGTTTCTATGTTTCGTTAGGTGTTATCCCAAATTACTCAGGGGGACTTACATTTCACACTCCTATACTAGAACATAAAAAAACCCTACTTTAAATACTCCCCCCACCCCCTCTTCTCTCAGGTCCAATCAGAAAACCAGAAATGTTTTTTTACCATTAATTATTTAACCATTTATTGTGATAGTGGATATTCTCAACAGATCTGCTTCTGAGTCAACTGCTGTTTCCAGATTTGCCATCTCCTTCTGTCACTCTGCTGACCATGGCTTATGTGCTATAAGTGTATATTTAATGTTGTTATTTAGTCAGATCCTGTTTTGTATATTGGTTTATGTCTATATGTCTAATATGTCTAATGCATAATTCTGAGAGGCGAGCATTGATTACAATGTGTCACAGGGGAGCAGGGGCGGGCTGGGCCGGGGGGCAGGGTGGCAATTGCCCCCCAGGCCGCCCTAAGCTATTTAAAACACGGCCGCTAGGCCAGTGTTTAAAAAAAAAAAAAAACGCGCTTGCAGGCAGAGACTGAGAAGGGATCGGAAGATCCCCTCTCACCTCCGCTCTGCCTGCAAAGCTGCACGGGGAGCCGAACAGGCAGCACAGAGAAACCTCCGTGCTGCCTGTTCGGCTCCCCGTGCAGTGTGCCGACACGGAAGTGCCGACAGTCACGTGATCGGCGCTCTGACGTCAGACGCGCGCCGATCACGTGACCTGTCGGCACAACCGCCGGGAGGCCGAACAGGCAGCATGGAGGGACCATGCTGCCTGCCACCAGGTAAGTCCTCCTGCCACTAGCCACCAGGGAAGTCCTGCCACTAGCCACCAGGGAAAAAGGTAAGGGGGGGGGGGGGGGCTTTTAAACACTGGCATATTAATGGACAAATTGGCTGGGGCATATTACATGGCAAATAAGACTGGCATATTATTGGGCAAATTGGCTGGGGCATATTACATGGCAAATAAGACTGGCATATTATTGGGCAAATTGGCTGGGGAATATTACATGGCAAATAAGACTGGCATATTATTGGGCAAATTGGCTGGGGAATATTAAATGGCAGAATAACACTGGCATATTATTGGACAAATTGGCTGGGGAATATTAAATGGCAGAATAGCACTGGCATATTATTGGACAAATTGGCTGGGGCATATTACATGGCAAATAAGACTGGCATATTATTGGGCAAATTGGCTGGGGAATATTAAATGGCAGAATAACACTGGAATATTATTGGACAAATTGGATGGGGAATATTACATGGCAAATAAGACTGGCATATTATTGGGCAAATTGGCTGGGGCATATTACATGGCAAATAAGACTGGCATATTATTGGGAAAATTGGCTGGGGCATATTACATGGCAAATAAGAATGGCATATTATTGGGCAAATTGGCTGGGGCATATTACATGGCAAATAAGACTGGCATATTATTGGGCAAATTGGCTGGGGCATATTACATGGCAAATAAGACTGGCATATTATTGGGCAAATTGGCTGGGGCATATTACATGGCAAATAACACTGGCATTTTATTGGGCAAATTGGCTGGGGAATATTACAAGGCAATTAACACTGGCATATTGGGCAAATTAGCAGGGGCATATTAAATTGCAGATAACCTTGGAATATTATTGGTCATATTAAATTGCAGAATAACACTGGCATATTATGGGACAAATTGGCTGGGGAATATTAATGGCAAATAATATTGGAAATGTGTATGTAATGGGGTGATGGAGGCATGTAAATGTGGTGATGGGGCATGTCCTGGTGTGCAACGTGGGTTATGGGTCATGTCGTAGGTGTGCAACGTGGGTAGGGGGGGGGGGTGCCCAAATTTTGGGATATTGGGTGTCTAAATCCTGGCATATTGAGGGGCATAATCCTGGCATATTGAGGGGGAAATCCTGGCATATTGAGGGGGCATCATCTTGGCATATTGAGGGGAAAATCCTGGCATATTGGGTGTCTAAATCCTGGCATATTGAGGGGCATAATCCTGGCATATTGAGGGGCATAATCCTGGCATATTGAGGGGCATAATCCTGTCATATTTAGGGGAAAATCCTGGCATATTGAGGGGGCATCATCTTGGCATATTGAGGAGAAAATCCTGGCATTTTGAGGGGCATAATCCTGGCATATTGAGGGGCATAATCCTGGCATATTGAGGGGCATAATCCTGGCATACTGAGGGGCATAATCCTGGCATTTTGTAAGGTAAAATTCTAGCATATTAAATGGCAAATCCTGGTATATTGTGGGGGAAAATCCTGGCAATATTCGTTATAAAACAAGGAAAAGATGGCCGTGGATGGGGAGGCGATTCGATGATGCAATGGGCCACTTGACTGGATTTGCCCCCCAGGCCTAAGGCTGCCAGCCCTCCCCTGCAGGGGAGTCAGGAACAATGGTTGATGGTTTACCCCTTACAGGGCAGGCATATCCTGTGTGCTGCTTAGGTGTTATTTCCCATCTTAAGCTGATGTGGGGTTTGCACACTAGTAATATGTGACTCATCCATTGTTCTGTGTTATTTTAATTTACTGTTAAACTGATTATGATGTGTTTTTGTGTATTTGTAGCAGGTCTGGTTAATTTCTGTTTAGTTCCTGTATGTGGGTTGAGTTATGTTAACTTGATTATGTCAGTATGTAAGACTATTTTTCTGTTAAAATAAAGTGTTATTATTATTCATCCTGCACTAAGTCTCATTTAGTGATTTGGATGGCTGGAGAGGTCAGGAGATCCCGGGGTTAAAATCACTGTTCTCAGCCCTTGTGAGGGCTGAGGGTCCCTAGGAAGCAGAGACTGACGGAGGTAACCAGGGTTACATGACTATGTTCTCTGGCTATAGACAGCATTTACAAAGTCAGGGAGCAGAGACTCACAATGGTACCCACTGCTGCTTTCATCACATTGAACACCTTCTCCAAAATGAGAGGCATTTTAGGTTGATTGGTCTTTAAGTGAAGGAGTAATGTGTTGATAAAACATACACCTTTTGTATCCCTTTGATCTGGACATTGGCCAGCAAGAGGTGTAAACCATAGTGTCCTTTCTACTCTGTAGGGTGCATAACTGTGTATTGAGGGTGCCCACTTCAGATAGATCTGAATCAAATATTTGGTAAGCAGGCTTGTAGAATCTTGCTGGAGATTTGCTGTGTACATCCTCACTTATTTGAGATCACTAGCTAGTAATCTGCAGGGAGATTTATTATTATACTACCTTGATATCTCTTTAGTGGCTCGAGGATTGCCCGTGTCTGACGGATTTGCCTAATGTTCACATGTGGGGAATCCTCCTGATCTTCAAATGAGGATTCTTCTGCGCTCAGGCCGCCATCTAGCTGCTGCACCATCTTTGATATAGGGAGTTGCGATTGCTATATCAGATAGAGTTTAATGTGATTCATCTGGGTAATTTTAGATTTGCCCTATGTGTTAGATCAATGATCCATAATTTTTTTTTTTTTTAAACTTGAAAAATCTCAGTTTAGCTACAGCAGTTAAATTGTCAGGTTTACAGACAGTAAACCTCCAAGGTGAAATTTTAGAACAAAAGTTAAGCAGGATACAGTATTGATTAACTTTATACAACCAGCCTCCAGTTCTATAAGTGATTATTCGAATGGAAGTTGGAGTGTGGAGTGTGGATCAATAAGCAAAAAAAGCAAAGAGAACAGAAGAAAGTGTTGGATTGGAGAAAAAGCTAAAGAATATTGTAGATTTTAAAAAACAGATACATTTAATAGCTAAAAAAGGGTAAACTGGATACTCCCCTCCAAAATCCCTTGGTAAATGGACCAAGGCCAGGATGGAGAAAGATTTGAGCTGGCCATTTTTGAACTCTTCAAGGAATTTCGAATTTGGAAAGAGTGGCTTGCGGAGTTACATTATATACAGACTCGTAGGGGGCTAACCTGTGCAACTAAAACAAAAGTTATTATTGATTAGATATCTCTGGGTCCCTATTCCACTTTTTCGCTATTTTAATGTCACCTGGAAAGCATTTTTATATGTTTCTTAAGTGTGTATAAATGTGTATTTGGGCATTTGTCTATCATTTTGGTAGGAATATGTTCCATTCTAACAAATGTGAAATTGCCCAATCTATTTGGCTTGTATATTTGTTTTAATGCTGTCATCTTCTTCCATATGAATACATTGAATAAATAATAATTAAAAAATGTAAGTTTTACTTTGCTGCAATATTCATGACAGTTTATTTCAATCAACTCATTATTGAGTTGCATGTGACCATTTTGCATAGCAAACTGCACTTTTTGATAAGGTGAATGGGAGTCAATATAAAATAATGCCTGGAGTGCAGTGTGTTGTATGACCATTGAAGTAAATATTTAGGCCTTGTGATAGTATCCAAGTCTCTATTTTGAGAATACAAAACACAATATTGTTTTGTGGATATTTATGGTTCTGAGTTTGTCCTTTTAATATTTTACCACTTTCTATTCATGAGGTATTTGTTTTGTTAGAACAAGGAGGCTGATAGTTTTCTGTGTCCAGATAACAGCTGATAAGCAATCATACAACCTTTGTAAACCAGAGAATCTTATCATCAGCTCAGTTACAGAAAGAATACCCTGCAATCTGACACTCAATTCTTCTTTCTTGATTAACTTACTTGTCAAGCAGCAGGACATGTTTGTTTATGATGTACACAAATATAAAGCTACTAGATTCTAAACTATAACAGAATATTTTGTGTTATTTTGTGAATGCCGAATACATTATTTTTATGTTTAATATTTTTATTATCATTATTATTACCAATTGATAAACATTCTCCCCGACTCTTCAACAAAGGTTTTCATTGAAAACTAAGGGGAAGCGGCTCTTTAAATTTGTGTTCATTCTTCTTCTTGCACTGGCATACAACTTCGAAACCAACCCAGGTCCCTGTCCTAGTACAAATGTCAGGTTCACTTTCAATAAGGGCCTCTCCTGTGTCCATTGGAACATACACAGCCTTCTACCCAAAACTTATGAGCTAAGAGCATGGTGTCAGGAGTAAAAACCAAAAACTCGTCATCATTGAATCCTGGTTAAGCCCTAGGACCCCAGACTCTGCAATCAAAATGTAGGGATATATCTTATCCAGAAAAGACAGAAATAATAATAAGAGAGGAGGAGGTATGGTTTTTTATATATATATAATATATATACCTCCTCCCTGCGAAGGAGACTGCAGAACCTGTGAAAGAGACTGCAGAGGATGAGCAGCATCCAGGAAAGTACCGGGGAAGGGGGAGGAGGTGGGGGATTGGCTGTCAGTGGCTAATAATGGACATATTATCATTGGGCTACTAATTGACATAATATCACTGAATTTCATAGACCTAAAGTTATAAAGTACCCCCTCTACTTTTGAAGTTACAGTTGACACAGTACTAAGCCCCATCTCAAAACCATTGGTTCTTGTAGGGATCTATTGCCCACCAGATTCCCCTGCTCAGTTTCTTACTGTCATCAAGAAACTAATGGGAGATATTAGTGCCTAAATAAGAAAAGTGAGCTGCTCATTCTTGGACATTTCAATGTAGACTGGTTAGACCGCAAAAATGTTAAAACATGCTCACTGTTCAGATCCATGAACCTAACCCAGCTTATTTCTTTGCTTACTCTGATGAATCCCAACAGCTCTAACCATACACTGCTGGATTGGATCCTTTCATTTTGTCCCCAAAGAATCCAGCAGTCTGGTATCCTACCCAATGTGTTCAGTGATCATTGTTTAGTGTACTGTGTGCAGAAAAATCGACCCCTAAAGTAATTGTTTCAAGATGTTTAAAGAAGTTTGATCTCCAGTCTTTCCTCATTGACTTGAGCTGTCTGTGGAGCAGGCTAAACTTAATCCCCGATGAATTTAATATTTTAAATCTGAGTTTATGCAGGTCTGTGATAAACATGCACCCGCTGCGTTGAGTGAGAGTAAGGGTGCCCATCTGCCCTGGGTCTCAGCTGAACTCCTGGACTTATTCCATTTCAGGGATGCTTTATGCTCAAAATTCAAGTAAACCAGCTCTGACCCCTATTACATCGTTTATTGATACATCTGAAATAGATGCAAAAATTAAACCAAACTCACCAAGGCAACTTATTTCTCTGATAAGCTAATTAGAAATCTGGCCAATCCGATCAATTTTTGGAGTGTCATTAAAAACATGTATGACCCTCCATACCGCTCAGAACCCACCACAATTAAAACACATAGTGAAGTTCTACACTCTCCAGTGGAAATAACAAGTTTTGTAGGATGTGCCACCAGTCTTATAGCAAAACACTACAATGAGGATCATGGCACTGAATCTATGGCAGACAAGTCACCCCCAATTTCACCCCTGGCCAAACCCTTTGCGCAAATTGAATGTGTACCGGTATTGGATAGTGTAATAGCAGCGCATCTCCTCAACCAAAAAATGAGATTACAGTGTGGGCTGGACCAAATTTCGTCACTGCTACTGAGATTGAGTGCACCTGTTACTACTCAACCCATTGCATACTCAATCATTTCGTCCCTGTCTTCCGGTTTGTCCTAAAAGCCTGGAATAAAGCGAGTTGTCCCTATTCAGAACAAATAATGTATTAAACAACTGATATACAATAAAGGTTTTTAAGTTACTTTAACACATTGTGTATCATTTACTGAAGGTGATTTAAGTTAATATTTAACATTTTTAACTCTGTATAACATTCAGTGCCATTGGCGAACCTGGCATTAAAAGAATTCCAGCAGTAATAAATGGAGTCATATGACAAAGGTTAAAAAGTGAGCATAATCTTAATGAGATCCAAATAATATCCACTTTTTGCCATTTACTTGAGGCAAACAAGGCTTCAATGTCAAGGTAGGATGAGTTCAATTGACAATCAAAATAAAGTATGCATAACCCCTGTTTTTCTCTCTCAAATAGACCTTTGCTGCACTACTGTAAAGTACATGGCTTTGTCAGGGGTCATTGAAAATCAAACTCTTAGACATGGTGTTTAAATACTCACAAATGTATAAACAAATGTGCAAGTTTCAGTAATAGTACTGTGCTCCTGTCCAGGTACTCTAACTCCCCTCCAGTCCCCAAGCAAATGAAATTGGCACTCAATGACGCTTTATTCATGAAAGAGCTAATAGACAAGGGAATTTCAAACTTAAGACCAAAGCAGCCGATTCAGACAAAATTCTCCAATTCAGATATCAGGTGGCTGCACTGGGTTCTTATTGATTGAAGGAGAGAATCATTCACTTAATAGCTGTCCCTGTTTTAACTTTTAATACAGGGCATCCTATAGAAATCAGCTCAATTGGATAACGGAAATAATTTGAAAGTGCCTTGTCAATTTCTCGTTCATGAATAAAGCTCTTAGTTTCACTTGCTACACAGATATTCATGTGTTATACTTTGAGCTATTGCATAGTTTATAATGGCATGCAGTTCAAAGAAAGCTCTGTATTCCAAAGAAATGATAATAGTTGATGTCAAGATGTAGTTCCAAAATAATCACAAGTAATGTCCAGACATACCAGTCTTGGAGCCAGCTACCTGTGCATTCTAACGGTTAAATGTCACCAAAAATGTGCATAAATTCATAATGTGATGTTTTGCTGTCATTTTCTTTTTGCGGGAGGGACTCAGTTTGACCCTGCCCAATGCATAGTTTACTACTCACATTTTAGTGAAGAGATCCCACTGTATTTCTTCTAGCTCATTTGTCTGTCATCTTACAACATTCATCAATAAAAGCAGATCATTTATGTTTCAGGCTAGAGTACATATCTAACAAACAAGAAGAAAACGGGTGCCAAAGATTCAAATTGAAATTATAAATAAATGGAGAAACGTATTAAATCGCTACAAAAATGTTAGTCATAGTAATAAAAATGATATAATAAAAAATTATAAATATACTTATCACAAAACTTGAACTCATAAAATTCATCCAGTAAACCATGAAAAAAAGAATAACAAACAAATCATGTGTAATAAAGTTGATACAAAGGGGAAACCAGTGGATATCTCCCCCCTGGTATATCACTCACACTCGGCTAGAATCCGCTATTCATCACTGGATGGCTTTTCCAAAAAAACACCAGATGAAGGAAACAAAAGTAGACTTACATACTAGGGTTGCCACCCAGCTGGTATTTTTTTTTTTTTAAAGGTGGCAAATGTAGTTCTTACATCATACCACTCCTGTTCATAGTTGGTAACATCTGCAATTAATCAGGAAGGAGATATTGTAGGTTCTACTATGATTAAGTCAATGGATCTGTGTGTGTATGTACATTCTACATACTACCGGGGTGCACTTTGTCTGCTCTTTCTGTATCATGTGTAACTTTTCTATGTGTCCCTGTGACTGATATATGACTGATGTTGACAGCTATGCCTGATATGTCACAAGGATCATTGAGTGTATGCATAGATTAGTGAGTGTGCTCCCAATATTTCCCAAAGTATCTAGGTTAAGTATTTCACTCATGTGGAACTCTACTTGTGATGCTGGCATTGGAGTCTCTCAGAAAGTGAACACGATGACTATCCAGGAATTAAATAGCCTTTCTCTTAATCAAGGAATAAAGTTTAATGGAATAAATAGACATATTTATCAATTTATTACAAAATAAATAGTATTTTGGGGAGATTTAAAACAAGAAGCACAGATAACAGTGTTGCAAAAAGAAAAAAAGCGTCTCTCTCTCGCATTTCTGTAGCCTGTCTCTCTCTCGCATTTCTGTAGCCTGTCTCTCTCTCGCATTTTTGTAGCCTGTCTCTCTCTCGCATTTCTGTAGCGACTCTCTCTCGCATTTCTGTAGCATCTGTCTCGCATATCTGTAGCGTCTCTCTCTCTCGCATATCTGTAGCGTTTCTCTCTCGCATATCTGTAGCGTCTCTCTCTCTCGCATATCTGTAGTGTCTCTCTCTCGCATTTCTGTAGCCTGTCTCTCTCTCGCATGTCTGTAGCGTCTCTCTCTCGCATTTCTGTAGCCTGTCTCTCTCTCGCATTTCTGTAGCCTGTCTCTCTCTCGCATTTTTGTAGCCTGTCTCTCTCGCATTTTTGTAGCCTGTCTCTCTCTCGCATTTCTGTAGCCTGTCTCTCGCATGTCTGTAGCATCTTTCTGTTGCATTTCTGTAGCATCTCTCTCTCGCATATCTGTAGCGTCTCTCTCTCTCTCTCGCATATCTGTAGTGTCTCTCTCTCGCATATCTGTAGCATCTCTCTCTCGCATTTCTGTAGCGTCTCTCTCTTTCTGTCCTTTCTGTAGCGTCTCTCTCTTTCTGTCCTTTCTGTAGCGTCTCTCTCTCTGTCCTTTCTGTAGCGTCTCTCTCTCCTTTCTGTAGCGTCTCTCTCTCCTTTCTGTAGCGTCTCTCTCTGTCCTTTCTGTAGCGTCTCTCTCTGTCCTTTCTGTAGCGTCTCTCTCTCTGTCCTTTCTGTAGCGTCTCTCTCTCTGTCCTTTCTGTAGTGTCTCTCTCCCCCCCTTCACCCTTAGTGGCTTTCTCCCCCCCTTCCCCCTGTAGTGTCTCTCTTCCCTCCCTTCTCCCTGTAGTGTCTTTCTCCCCCCCTTCCCCCTGTAGTGTCTTCCCCCCGTAGTGTCTTTCCCCCCGTAGTATCTTTCTCCCCCCTTCCCCCTGTAGTGTCTTTCTTCCCCCCTTCTTCCTGTATTGTCTCTTTCTCCTCCCCTTCCCCCTGTATTGTCTCTTTCTCCCCCTTCCCCCTGTAGTGTCTTTCACCCCTTCCCCCTGTAGTGTCTTTTACCCCCTCCCCTTCCCCCTGTAGTGTCTACCTCTCACTCACCTTGCTTCCTCCGCTCCCCATCCCGCTGCTGGAACTCAGGGCCGGTGCAAGGATTTTCGTCTACACAGGCGAAGGTGCATTTTGGTGCCCCTCCTCTGACCTCCCACACCACCAACCCTCCATACATTTTATATATATAAAAGTATAATGTATAGTGTGGAAAATAAATACATCTAAATATTCAACTCAAGAACAAAAAGCAGATTGGCGCAAAAGAGTGGGTACCTTTAAAGAAAACACAAAATACAATAGTGCAATAATGCCACACTATTAAAGTGTAATAAAAAATTGTAAATGGATGCACTCACAAACATACGTGAGTGACAGTCACATCAGGTGAAGCTTGAAGATCCGTAAAAACACCTTTAATAATATTCTGAAACAAAAGAATGTATATACATGTGCAGGACCAATATGCATACAACAAATACTGGCCCCCAGCACAGAGAAAACTCACAAGACAGTGGATGTAAAAGTCATAAAAGTGCTCCCGAAAACACTAAAACATCAACGGAGCTGTAATCCAAAGAAGTAGTAGGAGATGCAGCGCTGGAACACGATCTGTTGACACCTCTACGCGTTTCACCGTGCTCGACACGGCTTCATCAGGAGGAAAAGACGAACTGCCGGCATCGGAAAAATCCCCTTCTTTAAGCGTCTTCCGTGTAGTAGCCACTCCTACTTGTCTGACGTAAGAACGGATGCGATGAGGTAAAGCGTCCTCCGTTGCCATAGCAACCTTTTGTCCACAGTTACTCCGAGAAGCGGAGGATATAGCCGCAAGTCCGTTTAGGGGAGAAAAACATCCACCGAACACGCACTATTAGAGATTCAAAACGCAATATGCAAGGAATGATAAGAAAGAAAAGATTAATCACAAATACTTATTTTAGATTTCATATTACTAATAGCCAAAGCACAACAATTAGTGTTGATTATATTACACAAACCAAACAGGAGATATATAAATTAAATTAAATGGGACTAAAGGCACACCTATAAATGCCCCACTATACATGGACACAGAAAATAAAAGATATGCAAAGGAAAAAAGTGGGTATAAGAAACCAGGTGATTCCATGATTGTAATGTGTTTGGAACAATAAATACAATAAAAATAAATTATTAATATTATTATGAAAAATTATTAATATTATAATAAAAATATTACTAAACAAATCTTACAATAAAAACATTATTATTATAAAAATATAACCCATTAATCATCATAAAAAGACATAATGTCAAGATCAGTATTTCGACCCTTTCCACTTCTGGTTTTAAGTTCATAGATCCACCTGGTTTCTTTCTGTGACAAAGCTTGAGTTGTATTTCCGCCTCTCCAATGTGGGATAACTTTCTCAATACCCAGACAAAAAAAAGTGGTACCGCAAGTATAAATTTATTTGTTTATCATTCTTGCACAAGGTTCCTTTTATACAAATCACTTTATCTGTTTGCACTAAATTTTCAACTCGCATGCTCTAAATTTGTCACACATTGACACCCAAACACACATTGAAACCCTTAAACATAGAGACACCCTTGCAGTCACACACAGAGACACACTTATCACTTACACACACACACTTACACAGACACAGTGACACACTTACACCCTTACACACACACACACCCTTACACTGACACAGTGACACACTTACACACACCCATACACAGAAAGTGACACACTTACACACACCCTTACCACTTACACACACACAGTGACACACATACACTGAGACACACTATTTTGCCACTCAATATGCCAGGATTTAGCCACTCAATATGCCATTTAACATGCCAATATTTTGCCCCTCAATATGCCAGGATTTTGCCCCTTAATATGCCAGGATTTTTCCACTCTATTGCTACTTAATATGCCAGGATATTGCCATTTAATATGCCAGGATATAGCTAATTAATATGCCAGGATATTGCCAATTAATATGCCAGGGTATTGCCACTTAATATGCCAGGATATTTCCAATTAATATGCCAGAGTATAGCCACTTAAAATGCCAGGATATTGCCAATTAATATTCCAGGATATAGCCGCTTCATATGCCAGGATATTGCCACTTAATATGCCAGGATATTGCCATTTAATAAGCCAGGATTTTGACCCTCAATATGCCAGGATATTGCCCCTCAGTATGCTCATTATGCCACCCTCCTCCCCCCTTCCCCAGCCAGTACTTACCTCCTTGCTGCTGTCTCCCAGTGCAGGTCCGTGGCTGTAAGGGAAGCGTTGTGGGCTCCCCTCCAGCCACGCGGATCAATAAAGTTTGTTGAAAAAAAAAGTTTAAACAAACTTTATTGATCTGCGTGGCTGGAGGGGAGCGCACAACGCTTCCCTCACAGCCACAGACCTGCACAGCAGCAAGGACGGAGGAAAGTAAACGGGCCCACCGCCACTTTAAGCAATTCGGCGGCTGTCGCCGCTTTAAGAAATTCGCTTGCTGCCGCCGGTTGTTGCAGCAGCCGAATTTCCTAAAGTGGCGGCCGCCACCGAGTCACTTTAACTGGGAAAGGCGGCTACGGGGCAGACGGCCCACCGGGATTTTTCCCGCTATCCCGGTGGGCCAGTCCGGCCCTGTCTTTAGATATGCCAAATTAGACTAGAACAAAACACATACTGACATCAGTAAATAAAATACACACTACTGATATAATTTCTTAACTGTTTTTTCAAAACTAAAAGACTACACAGCATATATTGGATTTAGTTGGAACTGCTTCAACCTTGCAAAACGTAGGCGATATAATGGCCATTGCATACAACACATATATTTTTCTCTGTCTATAGTTCAAAAACATTTGACATCCCTTCAGAGTTTTCACTAAAAGGTTTTATTCCTGGAGTTATCCCATTCAAACTACAATAACACCTCAAGCTGAGAACTGCTGATCTTACAATATTTATTCTGGGTGAAAATTATATGTGGTGGAACTGAACTAATTGCACTCTGAGAAACTATTGTAAATTACTTTTTCAAATGTGATTTATAGTGAAGGCAGAAAGGCTTTCCTCATCCATTTGTGCTGTAATACATGCCAAGATTGGATTATTATAGAAAGGCTAATTAGCACACAGAAATGAATGCCTCAAACGGATAAACTGGAAAAGGAATGTTATTTTAGTTTAATAATTAGGTGAACATGTTGAATACAATATAAACTTTATATTTGAGCTTTGAAGAATATATTATTATTCTGTGCAAAATGCAAGGTAAAATTAAGTAAATTTAAATGTAGAAACAATAATTTAGATTTCTAGGTTTGTCATTCATTGTGTTTATTAGAATTTAAGTGATACATCCATAGCATTATGAGGTAATGCTATCCAATATTCAAAATTAGAGTTTAGAATCCAGAGTTTATTCTGATGAAGGTAGAGAGCGTATTGCACTATGGTTGCAAATGTTCTAGTGGTGTAGATCTTTGTCAATACCCGACTTCTGAAATATTACTGTTTGTTAAACTAGAGTTCTCATTGCACTGTGTTGTGACTTCCCTTTTCCCCATCTTTTTATTTTCAAGTTAATTTATTATTTTTCTAATTCACATAATGCCAACAAATTCCTTAATATTATATTCACAGAGGCAATGCTACAGGCATGACAAATCAATCCAAAGCCATGTAAGGGTTTTCATGTGGTTCCAATTCTGCCTGAAAAGTTTGCAAGTTCTGTTGTTCTGAATCTGGACCCTCATCTCCTTTACTGACTTTGAGATATCACATCACCAGTGAATTACCATGAGCCAGCCCTAGTTCTCTTCTCCACTAGTTATTATGAATTTGTGTTGACCTGTATTTATTATTTGCTCAACACTCAATTCCTTAAACTCTCTGGCTTATACATCTGGACTAATTTTTATGCAAGGCTCACAATAATTTTCTCTGAAATAAATCAACTATTTAACCTAGCCTGGGGAGGTTATATCTCAGAAAAGCTTCTAGTTTTGCAAACGTTATATGTTTAAGACAATGTGTCTTTTTTTGTTGTTATTATTTTCTTACTCTGGTCAATACAGTGTCATACATAATCCTCTGCCGTTACTTTGTTTGCATCATGTACTAGCATCTAATCTTGCTGCATGCTTGCGCAAGTATAGGGGCCTACACACAAGTACTGCTGCTTTCAGAGCTCACCTTTGGAAAGTGGTGTAATTGTCGTTTTGTATATGCTCTATCTTGACTTTTAATTTTTGTGAATACTGACATTTTGTGTGCTTACATGTGTGCTTTTAACTCTCTCAAACCTTGGACCCTTTCTGCATTGATCACTGTTTTGTTTGTTCTTTTACAACCATAATTACCTAACGTATGGACTTATAAGCACCACTTAGCAATATTTCCATGGATAAATGCCAGAACTGGAATGGTTAATTTCAAACAAAGAAATTGTGTTTTTCCAGGTTATAAAACATCGCCCAAAAAAAACAGCCAGTGTTGAGGCTTGGTGGCTGGGAATGGGCTGGAATATGTCAATCTAGGAGAGGCTTGTATCTTTTAGAATCCTGTTGAATTAGTTTGTAGAGAACGTTTATTTAATGATAGAGGCTAGTGTTGAGCGAACCCGAACCGCACTGTTCGGGTTCGTACCGAACATTACGGTTTTTGGACCCCGGACCCGAACATGGACATTCCACTGTATGTTCGTGTTGGAGTTCGGGGTTCGGCAGGGCCGGCGCCACCTGTAAGGCGACCTAGGCAGCCGCCTAGGGCGCAACTTAGCAGGGGGCAGCAGAAACGTGAAAAAAAAAATCCTCTCCCTTCCCCCTTACTTACCTCCTTCGCTGCTGCTCTGTCTCCCGGTGCAGGTCCGTGGCTGTGAGGGAAGCGTTGTGCACGCCCCTCCAGCCGATGCGGATTCAATAAACTTTGTTTAAACTTTTTTTTAAAACAAACTTTATTGAATGCGCATTGGCTGGACGGGAACGCACCCTCACAGCCACGGACCTGCAGCACTGGGAGACAGAGCAGCAGCGAGGAGGTAAGTAAGGGGGATGGGGGGAGGAAGAGGGTGGCTAAATCCTGCCACATTGAGAGGCATAATAATCCTGGCATATTGGGTGGCTAAGTCCTGGCATATTGAGAGGCATAATCCTGGCATATTGAGGGGCATTATCCTGGCATATTGAGTGGCATAATAATCCTGGCATAATGGGTGGTAAAATCCTGGCATATTGAGTGGCATAATAATCCTGGCATATTGGGTGGCTAAATCCTGGCATATTGAGGGGCATAATCCTAGCATATTGAGGGGCAACATCCTGGGATATTAAGGGGCATAGTCCTGGCATATTGAGTGGCATAATAATCCTGGCATATTGGGTGGCTAAGTCCTGGCATATTGAGAGGCATAATCCTGGAATATTGAGGGGCATAATCCTGGCATATTGAGGGGCATAATCCTGGCATATTGTGTGGGAAAATCCTGGCATATTGAGTGGCATAATAATCCTGGCATATTGGGTGGCTAAATCCTGGCATATTGAGAGGCATAATAATCCTGGCATATTGAGGGGCATAATCCTGGCATATTGAGGGGCATAATCCTGGCTTATTGAGTGGCATAATAATCCTGGCAAATTGGGTGGCTAAGTCCTGGCACATTGAGAGGCATAATACTGTCATATTGAGGGGCATAATCCTGGCATATTGAGGGGCATAATCCTACAGAGATTATTCAAATTACATTGATTATTTTAGTGGGTGCTATACTACATATTTGTACCCTGCCCTGAGCCCAGTGGCACAGAGAGTGCAGTGCACTTGCAACTGCATGTGTGCCAGGCACATGACTTTAATCCTGTTCTGTTAGCTCAGTGGGCAACATCTAGGCATTTTTAAATACTGCAATTTGTTGGTGTTAAATATTACATTTGCATCCTGCACTTCATATCTGAGAGTCAAATAGAACCGTCAAATACTGTGCTTACAGCACACTTTGAAAAATTCTAATAGTTTTGGGTGGTAAATAGTACATTTGCGTCTTGCGGTGCACTTCATATCTGAGAGTCAAATAATTATATGAATGGAGACTCTGTCTCTGTATAGTTAAATGCCGACAGCCTATAAACCGAACGTTCGGTTTATAGACTTTCGGCTTATGTAATACATGTAATCCTATGGCTATTCTATAAACCGAAAGTCGTTCGGTTTATAGAATAGCCATAGGATTACATGTATTCCATAAGCCGAAAGTCTATAAACCGAAAGTCGTTCGGTTTATAGACTTTCGGCTTATAGAAAACATGTAGTACTATTGCCTTTCTATGAACCGAACGAGAGCCCCATTCATAAGAATTTCTTATGAATGGGGCTCTCGTTCGGTTTATAGAAAGCCAATAGTATTACATTGTATTTCTATAAAACGAACGAATTAAAATTAACGAAACGAATGCAGTAATGAACGAAATTCGTTTTAGACGAAATAAATAAAATTTTCGTCCGAATGGACGAAAACGAAACGAAAATTTTAGTTTTGCACATGTCTACTGCCGAACCCGAACATCTAGGTGTCCGCTCAACTCTAATAGAGGCATGAAAAATA
The DNA here is from genome assembly GCA_036172795.1 of Pelodytes ibericus. Taxonomy (NCBI): domain Eukaryota; kingdom Metazoa; phylum Chordata; class Amphibia; order Anura; family Pelodytidae; genus Pelodytes; species Pelodytes ibericus. Next base: position 120,497,198 of record CM069859.1, on the reverse strand, counting down.
GCAACTATGTGACCCTCAAAGCAGCCAGTCAGCCTTAAGGCAAATCCAGCTAGGCTGTCATATTGACTCCAGGGACCAATTTATATACCAAAGATGCAGATTTAGGAGCAGCTCATCATAATTGACAAAGATTACCTGAGATTTTAAGTAAAAAATTATGTATCCATTTTATATATATTTTTATACTTTTGTTTAGGTAAAATTGCCTGGCTAGCCTGCGATAACATGTACCTTTTAGTACTACAAATATAATATTTCTAGCTAATATTACAAGTATTTAGCTAGAATATTTGATTATATTTTATAACATTGTTTTATTAAACATGATTCTCTTTGCCAGTTTCCTATTGATTGTCAAACTGGGGGTTAACTGCAAGGTTTTTAATTCTGCCAAAATACCTTAAATTCATTGGTTGGCTGTTGGAGTGTTGGCAAATGCATGTTGGTTCCAATAATTGTTCTAGTGTGAGGAATTTCTGTAGTTTCTGCTGCTTGTGTTAAGTCATACATCGTGTGTTAACTCAAGATACATCATGGTCTTATGCTGTTTTGGAACTCCCAAACCACATGGCCTGACACCATCTTGGAACTCCCAACAAAGACTTGATTTTGGAGCAAGCACTTATATGGGTTTGAAGTTCTTTTCTTACTCACATTTATATTTACATTTAACATATTAAACTTAATTAATTTGAAACATTTTGCACCAATAAATTCATCCAAATCCATAAACCACATTTGATAACCAATCCTTCTTCGAGATCCCTTCTACCCTGTACAAATCTCCCACTTTACCACCACCAAATCACCCTCAGACCAACACATTGTCTCACATCAACATTAAACTCAAATCCATATTCATTTCTACTTATGACAAAAGCCCATTTTTAGATCTTTTTAGGGATTGCCTAATCTTTTTTTTTTTTAGGCCCATAGTTCCCATCTGGAAACCCAAATGGAATTTGAGCATTGTAGAAAAGAGGGCTCTGCAAGGATTATCCAAAGATTTCAGTCTGGTCATCAAACCCACTGTTAAAGGGGTGGAATAGTGATTATGAGTAGAGACTATTATCTGGAAGAATAAAAATGTAATCACCTTCTACCTCATCATAGTGTGATTCAATGGCGTCCCGAGAGAGGTGCAGGGGTTGCGGATCTCCTCCGTACAGGAGTCCTGGAGACAGAGCAACTGGAGAAGGGGGGAGGAGGGTGGTATAAAACGACCGAATACTGGCATACTGAGTGGCAATTTTATGGCACTCTGAGTGGCAAAACTATGACGTACTGAGTGGCTAAATGCTGGCATACTGAGGGGTTAAATACTGGCATAAGGAAGGGTTAAATGCTGGCATATTTAGTGACAAAATACTAATGGCATATTGAATAGCAAAATACTGGCATATTGAGGGGTTAAATGCTGGGATATTGAATGGCAAAAATCTGGCATATTTAGGGGTTAAATACTGGCATATTGAATGGCATAATTCTGGCATATTGAGGGACAAAATACTGGCATATTTAATGTCAACAAAATGGCATATTTAATGGCAACAGAATGGCATATTTAATGGAAAAATACTGACATATTGAATGGCAAAAACTGGCATACTGAATGGCAAAATACTGTCATATTGAATGGCATATTATTGGGCAAAATAATACTGGCATAATATTGGGCAAATTGTGGTTTATGAATGACAAAATAATACTGCCATATTATTGGGCAAATTGGCTGTGCCATATTTATGGGTAAACACTGGCATATAAATTGGAAAACTGGTTTATTTTAATTGGCAAAGTGATGCTGTGGCATGGAAAGTGAAACTGGCTAGTTCTGTGGGGCAAAGTGACACTGTGGCATGCCAAATCGTGTAGGTGAAATATAAGTGCATGGCAAGTTATGTGGGTACTGTATGGTGCTGTGTTAAGTCTGTTAGGTGCAATGTAGGTGCAGATGAAAGGAATAAAAAATAGCAATGCAATTTTTCAATAACATTTTTATTTCAAATGAAAATAGTTGAATATAATATTAAAAAATTCAAATAAGTAAAAATGCAACTAGTTATTGAGAGATGTCTTGTGTATAGATATGTATAGTTTTCGAATTGTACAATTGTCACCTTGTAGGGCTCCTGTGTGTCGCATAATTAATGGCGGTTCCATGTGTGGCATATTTAATTGGCCCCATATGTGGCATAATTAAGGGGCTCTTTTGTGTGGCATAATTAAGGGGCGCCTGTGTGTGGCATAATTAATGGGCTAATGTGTGTGTGGCATAATTAATTGGGCTCCAAGGTGAGGCATAAATAATGGGGCTCTGGTGTAGCATAATTTATGGGGCACTGGTGTGACATAATTTATGGGGTTCTTGTGTGTGTCATAGTTATGGGGCTCCTGTGTGTGGCATAGCTATGGGGCTCCTGTGTGTGCCATAATTTGTGGGGCTCCTGTATGTGCCATCTGACTGGCATTACAAAGGAATATGTTTGGCATGGTATTGGAGGAAACCCAGGGGGTGACAACATGAGTTACCGCACCGGGTGACACCAACCCTAGTGACGCCTCTGGTGTGATTACCGTATTTGCTCGATTATAAGACGAGGTTTTTTTCAGAATTTTTTTTTCTGAAAATTGCCCCTCGTCTTATAATCGAGGTCTTCTTATAATCTGACCTCAAATTGATCCCTGGATCCCCCTCTCTAGCAGCAGGGGATGTCTGCGCGATGAGCACAGACTCCCCTGCTTCCGCCCGGCACGACCGCCGGGGCTTCTATGAAGAAGCCAGGAACTTCCGCTTTCGTCACAGAAGTCCCGGCGAGCGTGCCGGGCGGCAGCAGGGGAGGTTTGCGCTCATCGCGCAGACATCCTCTGCTGCCCCACTAGGCACCAGGGAGAATCGGGCAGCTGGGGGATGTCTGCACGTATCGTGCAGACATCCCACGGCTGCCCCCACTAGCCACCAGGGTTTCTATTTACATGTTAGGGGGAGGGAAGGGTCAGGGAGACAGGGGGAGGGAGGGGGCAGAGAGACAGGGGGAGGGATGGGGGGCAGAGAGATGGGGGGCAAAACAACAAGAGGAGAGAGGGGGGAAGAGACAGAGCAACAAGGGGGGGACAGAGCAACAAGGGGAGGGGGCAGAGAGAAACAAGGGGGGGCAGAGAGAAACAAGGGGGGGAGTCAAAGGGAGGGGGAGAGAGACAAAGCTGGGGGCAAAGGAAAGAGAGAGGCAGCATTGGCACATAAAAAGGAAATAAAAACAAGAAATGCATTTTTTGATATCATTTTTTTTATTAAAAAAGCAATTTACATGTGAATATATACAAATTTAACTTTTTTCCTATAGGGTAGTCTTATATTCAGGCTTTTAGTTTTTTTCCTAAAGGAATATCCAAAGTTTGGGGGGTCGTCTTATAATCAGGGTCGTCTTATAATCGAGCAAATACGGTATATATCACGCTATGATTTATAATTGATTTTTCCACTTTGTTAGAGATAAGTAAGCCTGAGGGTATTCTGGATGATGGGAAGTTTTATTTTCTTCATATCAAGCATCCAAATGCCCATTATTTTATTTTTTTTTACTCGAAATACATTACGACCCTCAAAAACATCAGAGTAAACCCATTGTTTAGATTTGCTTTTATAACCTATTGTGGCAATGTTACCCTTGTACATTAAAGATACCACAATAATGTGGGTGACTGGTGACATTATATACCTGTATTAATCATGATCATGGCATAGCAGCTCTTCGTCACATATTATCTCAGTGTGATATGCATTCTCTTCAAATTGATTTTATTAGTGAGACAGCTTATTTTATTCTTAAGCACAGCTGTTTTTATTTTGAAAAATAATTGTTTCTACTGATGTGTGGCACCGACATGGGGACCAAATTTGTGCCAAGTTATGCTAATAATTTTTATTCCTTGATGATTGTATTGTGGGATAAGATGCAAATGCAATTAAGAGTCTTTTTACACCCAGAACGTAGTCCTGAGGGACAGGGTTCTGGAGAAACATTACAATGATAGCACTTTAGTTAACATTGAGAATAACATTAAATCTCTCAATTGCTCGGATATGTTTTTACCTAAAAGTTTATGTCATATATTGTAAATGTGGCATGCAATATGTAGATGAAACAACTCTTCCTTTGAAAATAAGAATACTCCAAACATGGGGATTATTTTCTTAAAGAAAAATTATCAAGTTCCCTACCATTCTAATACTTGCTAGTAGGGTGGCTTTTCAAGTTTCAAATTTATGGGCATGGAAGAGAGGTGACAACATTATGTTTTTTTACAGTTTTTATAAGTCTATTAATTTGCGCTTGTATGTCACTGTGTCATTTGTATATATTTTTTATACATTTTTTATATTAATTTTTATTTTTCATTGTTGCCAATTATTTAATAATCACATTTGTAAATGCATATATTGGTTCCTTATAGGGATTTTTTTTATAGGGATTTAATTATTCTTCATCAATTTGTGTATGTATTATATTCATTTGCAATTCTGTAATTTTGGGGGAATTATCCCTTTAATTGAAGTTATCTGTGTTTCTTTGCTGCAGGTACTATAAAGCTGCCAGTTAAGGACCCTTCAGACTTCTGTTTTTCAAACCAAGCACTCTTATGTACATGTCTTTTTTCTCAGTCCTGTACCGGTGCCTCCCACTCCTTCTTCTATTACATTTAGAGCAATGTTTGTGCTATTCAGTGATGTGAGTAGTACACAGCATTGTATGAGATCTTCAAGAAAAGACTGAAATGTTTCAGAAGAAAGTTCTGTTTCTAGCCATTTTGAGGTTTGTAATCAAACTTAATCAAACTCAGAAATGTTGATGTTTCAGATACTCTAAAGAATGTCAGTTTTCAGCTGTGATAACATAATTGCAAGAGGGTTTTCTAATGATCAATTAGCCTGTTAAAATGATAATCTTGGATAAGTTAACATGCCATTGGAGCTCATTTTGCTGATGTAAATATTCCATTAATAATCAGCAATTTCCAGCTACAGTAGCCATATATAGCATTAACAATGCCTACACTGCACGTTTTATCCATTTTATATTTTAAGTGATAAAATGTGATTTTCTTTTAAACACAAGGACATTTCAAAATGACCCCAAGTACTTTTTATTTTAATGTATAACTTTAAATTATTGCTTCAAAAGTAATTCATTAGAAAGTAGTGGCTTCTGATTAAATATGCTTATAACCATTTTATTTTTAATATGGCTTGAGTATTACAGTATGTAAATGGAAACATTATACCTAGGGACGCCACCTTTTCTTTATAAAAATACTTGCCATGATATTGCCACCAAAGACTTAACTTTAGCCTCAAACCTTATTTCAGCAAGTTCAAATTCAAATTTTTTCTTTCAATGGGGAAAAAAATCATTTTTTGACTCCAAAAGGCAATCAGATTTCTCCTTGAATCAACACTAAATAAATATTAATGCCTATACCATGGGCGTCCAACATGTGGTCCGCAGGCCAGAGAGGTGCGGCCTGCTTGAGAGTGGCAGTGGTAGTCGCACCACTGAGTCGCTCCAACAAAGTGTGCACCAGGGTGTCACTGATACCCAGTGCTCCAACAGGGGCAGAGCGTGAGGGGGCGGGGCCTTCTCCCCTTGTACGTGGGAGAAAGCTCTGCCCCCTCGCACTCTGCCCTTTTGGAGCAATAGGTGTCAGTGGCATCCCAGTGCTCTGATGGAAAATAGCGGAGTACAGATGGAACAATCCATATATAGGTATAGGTATAGGTATACAGAAATACCTGATAATGTAACTTTATTGCCTAACAAAAACAGTGATCGTGTGAGTTAGCAGAAAGACAGGTATTATCACATGAAAAGGCCTTGATTTTAATTCACCAACACAGATGAATAAAGGATGTCTGCGTAACAGCTTTGTGAACTCCCTGTTCAAGATCCTACCTGGTTTTATTAGAAGTTCTTAATGCTTGTGACAGAGATAATTCAGATGTGATGTTTTTGATTAAAGGTGGTGTTGATGAATGTAAGTGATGAATCACCAGCTTTTGTTTTTGTAGCAGACTGAAAGTTCAAAATGCTGGGAGCTGCCAGTGCGAACACTAAGTAAGCCCGTGGGACTAGATTGCAGTCAAAGCGTTATTTGACGTATAGTGATTCACTTGACAAGTAAGACAGCAAGTCTAGAAGAAGCAGCAACACCCAAGAAACTTCGCTTTCAAGACGTGAGGGATGTTTACCGTTTTTAATTTGTCTTTTTCACTCTCTGTCATGAATTGTTTGTTTTTTCTGCATGTCCATTCTTTAAGTCTGTCACAGTCTAGAGTAAATGGTACTCAGTATTTCTTAAAGGACAACTGTAACAAAAATTAACTTATGTTTAATTGAAAGATTGTATCAAGTGTAGATGATTTATAAAGAAATTCTTGAATGAAAGACAACAAATTACATTTCTAATTGAGCCTTCTTTACTCCATATAGTTCCCTCAGGAGGCGGACATGTTGTTTAGAATCTTGGGTCAGATCTTCACTCACCTTGATTCAAATGAGCAGACATCTGACCAAAGATTCTAAGCAAAATGTCGGCCTCCAGGTAGAGCTATATATAGCAAAGAGGGCTCAAAAAGGTAATTTATTTGTATTCTTTCATTAAAGCATTACTTTATAAAATCCCTACACTTGATGCAAGCTTTCAATGATACAGAACGTCAATTTTTGTTACAGTTGTCCTTTAACAGCTCAATAAAAAGCATGTGAGATCCCTCAGCGAAGGACAGAGAGTGTTTTAAACACAAACCTGTGCAATACAGCACATTCGAAAACAGCTCACAAGCTATTTTTACTCACTTTCCGATGCATGACTTTTACAGCAAGCCCATATGTTTTTTGCCTCTAGTAAGTCTTGTCATAGAGACACAGTTGACATGTAAAAGTATAGCTCTTTGATTCATATACATTCATATCCATGTCAACATTACCACCTAAAAATGCCACCTAAAAATCGGTACGTTTCATCTTGTTTTTACCATTGCTCGTTAGAAATAGGGTGTACCAATGACGTATTTTACCCTATCCCTCCACTTGAAAGCTGCCAACTTCCATAGATTTAAGCACTGGGCACTTTAAGGGATTGGTGGGCCTTGGACAGAGATTACAATAACTATTTCCCCAACTCAGCCATCCTTCTTTCCATTATCCACTAAATGGAATCTTGGATATTTTCTTTATGTTCATTCTCTTCATCCTACTTAATACCCTGCCTGGTTAGTGGACGATAAGAGCCTACCTCTACTGAAGTATTTATTTTCCCTCCAAGCTATTTTTGTGCATTTAGGCTGCTATTTCAGGAAAACTGAATGCGCTAGCAGAGAGATCCGGTCGCTGACCAGACGGCTGCCTGCTTCCTATGGAAGCATGGCAGCTGTCGGTCAGAGGATAATCTGGCATGTACTATCAAAAGTACACACCAGTTTATCCTCACAATAGGATCAACTAACATTTCACTTGTGCTTCTATATTAGAAGCAAAAGTGAAATATAAAGTATAGTGTTCCTTTAAGCATGTAACAGACATTTTTAGCAATTTCTGACTTTTGACCTACCCAGTAGTTTTTTTTCCTTACAAGTAATGATTTCCTACTGTGTGTTATAGGCCCATTGCCATAAACACTTAAGATAATGTAGCACAGTTCAGATTGTCTTAGCATTACATTTTATTGAGGCTACACACTAAAACAGACAAACAAGAACAGAATGATCCATGATACAATCTTGCATGTGATTCTTCAGCAAAGCAAGAAAAATTGGGGATTATTCTAGCCTTGGTGAAGAAATAATCTTAATTTTATTAAAGACAGGAGGCAAATATTTCCTTTTCTTTGCTGCTGCCTCCAGATGAGCACCTTCCACACAGAGACTGTTTCTCTGTCTCACTCAGGGGCATTGCTAGGTCTCCAAAAGATCCGGGGCTGGAGCCCGTGATAGATTTTATAGAAGTGGAGTAAATAAGATCACATGCTTAGGCAGCATACAGACTGATATAATTGACGCCAATAAACAATAGGTATATATGGGTATATATCGGGGCTCAACAAATCCCGGGCACCAGGAAATTATACCTGGCGCCCAGTTATTGTTGTCCCTGCATGGTGCACTCACCGCTGGGATCATTTTATTTATCCAGCGGAGCGCGGGGGAGCTGTGTGTGCACCAGCTGCACAGTCTTTCTGCTCCATCCCCACATGCACCGCACTATAGTGTCCGAGCGCTGAGTGTGCTCAGCAGGGCTAGAAACAACAGCAGGGCACAGACCAGGCTAGAATGAGGTATAGCAGCCAGGAAGGGGACATATTGATAGATGCCCTTTTTTTATCGTAAACAACAACAAAATTGCTGACTTGTGTGTAAGTGTAAGTGACTGACTGTCATAACTTACCTCGCAGCAGATCCCCAGAGTATCCTCTTCTAATCGCGCACCCGGCTTTGCCTGACTGCACACAGCCGGGGACGCGCGTTTCTCCACTATCGGAGCTCAGGCGCGCCTGAGTACGTTGCATACAACATTTACCAGTCTCATAATATGCCATAATATAGGGGATATCACACCCACAGACAACCACCTTGACAACCCCCCCCCCCCCCATAGATACCCTTACATAGACATCCTTACACTCACACTCACACACATCCAGACAACCTTACACACAGACACCCTTATACACACAGATGGCCTTTCCCACACAGACATTCTGCCAACCAGACACGTGTGTAAACCTGCAACTCTCACACGCACATCACAAGTATATATATATATTTTTTTTTTTATAAAAAGGGGTCAAAACCTGGGGAGAATAGGCTGAGGTATGAAGGTGTGCTCCTTCTACCCTGGGGAGAATAGGCTGAGGTATGAAGGTATGCTGCTTCTACCAAGCTCATAAAAGAGAGAAGTGCAGAGAATTGAGAGGGGAATTCAACTGAATGGGAGAATTTCTCCAACTCTGCTACTTTAGCCTTCAGTTTGAAATTCTCCTCTCCCTTCCCTGCAATTCTCTCTTTCATGAGTAAAGCCCATAATGTAATGAGCAGCACACTCACTCATAATGTATGGGTTTAATAATATAACCAGGTACATGGGATGTTTAATGTCATAACTCTGCCACTCACGCTTTCACTCTCGCACACTCCGCCACTCACACACATACACACGCACACTCATAACTAACACTTACACTCTTCCAAACACGCACACTCTGCCACACAAATATTGAGGGGGCGGAGTTAAGCACAAGGGGTGGAGCTGACAGTGAGGGGCGGAGTTAAGCACAAGGGGCGGAGTTGACTGTGAGGGGGCGGAGTCTGGTGCTGTTAAGCATACAGATTGCAGCATGCAGGAGGCGGGTTCAAATGTGAGGGGGCGGAGCTGAGCGCGAGGGGCATGGTCACAGTCTCCATTCAGGGCTATGGAGGGGAGATCCGGGGCTTCAGCCCCAGTAGCCCCCCCCCTAGCGAAGCCTCTGGTCTCACTATACAGTTTATTTAATCTATACTTGTGGTATGTGTGCCCTCAACAATAATAACGCTATAGATTATATATATATAATGTATGTAGGTCGAAAACGGGGCCTAACCTGGCAGTGCAGGCACAAGAGAGGGACTGAATGGGCGACACATTAGAGAAAAACATAAAATGGTGAGGTGTGTGTGGGAAGTGGTATTGCTGCTAACGTTAGAGGTGTGGATCCCTAAAACTAAGGAATAACCCCATTAGAGTTGTGGATCCCTAAAACTAAGGAATAACCCTGTTAGAGTTGTGGATCCCTAAAACAAAGGAATAACCCCGTTAGAGTTGTGGATCCCTAAAACTAAGGAATAACCCCATTAGAGTTGTGTATCCCTAAAACTAAGGAATAACCCCATTAGAGGTGTGGATCCCTAAAACTAAGGAATAAACCCCGTTAAAGTTGTGGATCCCTAAAACTAAGGAATAACCCCATTAGAGGTTTGGATCCCTAAAACTAAGGAATAATCCCGTTAAAGTTGTGGATCCCTAAAACTAAGGAATAACCCCTTTAGAGGTGTGGATCCCTAAAACTAAGGAATAACCCCATTAGAGGTGTGGATCCCTAAAACTAAGGAATAACCCCATTAGAGGCGTGGATCCCTAAAACTAAGTAATAACTTGTGAAGGAAAACACACAATAAAGGGACAACACCCAATTCACAGTAATAAAGCAATCTCAAGTATAGATTAAATAAACTTTATAGAGAAACACTCTAATGTGGAAGGTGCTCACCTGGAGGCTGTAGCAAATAATATAAAATATGAAGCCTCTTGTCTAAAATTAGATGATACAGGGCAAATATGGACCCAAAGAATCAGTGCTATAGGAGCTCTTAGCTTAGGGGTCAGAAAGAAGGTATTTTATTTAACAGTCCAGCAGCAATATTAAGTGAACATTCACTTTGGTGATTAATGCAGCTTTAAAAGGGAAGTGTCTGATAAAAAATATGTTACAGAAGTAATGCATTCTTTAAACTAAACAAAAGGAAATAGATCTACATTATACATTTTCTTCCTCAACTTTTCATATCTCCTAAAAACTGCAGATTAAATGTTTTAGCAACAGTCATATCTCTCTCTCTCCAAGCCCTCATTATTTGATGCCACTAAATGTACAGACCTTTACAAAATGATTTTAAAGTAAAAATACGTGCATTTCAAATAGATCCATGTACAATATTTAGAAAATAATCTAGGTGGGACTGTCCCTTTATGGGGGCATTTTAATAGGACCCCACCTATAACCAAGCATAAACATGTTCCCATTCAACTGCACTAGAGAATTTCTCCAACTCATCTACTTTGGCCTAAAGTTTGAAATGCCCATCTCAATTTCAGGCAATTCCCTCTTTATTGAGTAGACACTATGATCTCCTTTTCAACGTTAAATGAATAGTTGTTCCAGATGCAGCCATTTTCTAAAGAAGCAAAAGGTATAATGTTTATTATCCTTTGACTAGCTTGGTTGGAAAAATTAACCAATTGGACAATTTCTCCAATTTAGCTAGTCATGTCTGATTTTTGCACTTCACTTATCAGTTCGATTTTAGTGAGCAGACCCCTGAGAGGTACCTATGTAATTACATAAATGCTACTACCCTAACAGTGCTATTAAATGAAACAGAAGTGGCAAATGAACTGACAAGTGAACTGCAAAAATCAGGCATACATAGCTGGTTTGGAATAAAACTAATATAAAACGTGTTAATATTTTCAGTGTGGTTATCAAATTATTTTTGCAGTTCACTTGCAGTTAACTAGCCTTTTCACATTTAGTGATTAGCCACCCTCCTTGTCTTGTCAAGGTAAAAAAAATCCTCTATTGATACTATTTGAATGTTTTTATCCCACTCCACCATTTTGATAATCCTCCACAAAAATAATTCTTGATTTATATAATTGTTTGCAGCTTATTAATAGGACTGAATGATGTAGGACTGCTAAAGTATATTTTTAACATACAAAAATAACACATAAGAAAATGACATTAAAATCTTTCAACATAGGGCTGAATTTTAGTTATCTGACACTTTGCATTATCTTTAGATAAGAGCAAACATAAATAGCATTGCTGATAGCAGTTAAATATTTCTGTTTGTTTTTCTGTAGGATTACTTTCACCCAAGAGTGTTTTTATCAGTGGTGTGAATTGTCATGATAAGAAGCTCTTTAACTTAGTAATGTCTGTAATTGAACTTGTTGGTTCTGCACATGGCATCAATAAAACTGTTCATTCATAAAGCCGCTTAGCAGAGATAATGAACGCACAGGCCTGCTGGTTCCATATCCTGCTACTATTCCATTATGATGGTCATTATAGAAAAAGGGTTTAGGGTTTTGTTCCAACAATGTAACCACATAAGAAACTGTTAGGTTCTGCAAACTTTTAAATAGAGTGGCCTGACTATGAGGATAAAATGGCATGCACTTTTTTTTTTAAAAAGCGGTTGTAAACACTAAATCTTTCTTTTAATGAGGCAGTAGACCACTTTTGCCTCATTGCCATTGTTGTCTATGTTCATATCTCCTCTACTGCTGGAGGTGTACTACACTGCAATCGGCAGGGCCGCCATCAGAGGATGTCACATATTATTTGATCAACTATCGGGGGGGGGGGGGGGGGGGGGGCACCTAATGTGACCAGTGACCTGTAACAAAATCCAGACAGATATATATCACATAGTGTCAGATGAGTAAACCCCTGGATTGCTTGACATATATAGGCAGTGTCAGATTAGTTAACCCCTGGATGGCTAGACCAATCTAGGCAGTGTCAGAGGAGTTAACCCCTTGGGTGGCTAGACAGAGACAGTGTCAGCGGAGTTAACCACTTGGGTGGCTAGACAGAACTAGGCAGTGTCAGAGGCGTTAACCCCTTGGGTGGCTAGACAGAGGCAGTGTCAGAGGAGTTAACACCTTGGGTGGCTAGACAGATATAGGCAATGTCACAGAAGTTAACCCCTTTATCCACACAGTTCATCACACACATATACAGACAGTCTGTTACTCACACTGACATACACACACATTCACTTACACTGACATACACACACTCACTCACACTGACATACACACACACTCACTCACACTGACATACACACACTCACTCACACTGACATACATACACTCTCACTCACACTGACATACACAGACACTCTCACTCACATTGACATACACACACTCACTTACACTAACACACACACACACACTGACATACACACACACTCTCTTACACTGACATACACACACACACTCTCACTTACACTGACATACACACTCTCACTTACACTGACATACACACACACTCTCACTTACACTGACATACACACACACTGTCACTTACACTGACATACACACTCTCACTTACATTGACATACACACACACACACACACACACACACACACACACATACACTCACACTGACACACACACACTCACTCTGACTGACATGCACACACTCTTACTCACACTGACATACACACCGCAAGCACAGTGAGAGACCTTGGATTTATGCTACGATGCAGAGCTGAAAGTAATCCACATTTATCTGCAAACATACATGGTGGGTTTACTGTCCCTTTAAAATGTATATTAATAATTGTTTACGATTTAGCTGTTTACCACAGGATTATTCTAATTATGACTTGATAATCCCTTTCCGTCAACTATTACTATTTCCACATCTTTTTTTTAATCAGCCCTGTGATTACAAGTTTCATACCTAAATTTACACTCTAATAGACTGTGAACTGACTTGTTAGAATCCATACTTAGTTTAATTACTATCAAATCAATATATTTGGTAATTATGGGACATTAACATAAATTGAGACAAGAATGGAGCTTGATGTATCCAGTCAAGGGTGTTTTCCAGAAAGAACAAAATATTTTGTCTACCCCCAGCATGACAGGTCCCTGCACCTTTCCCTCCCCGATCTAGACTTTTCTACCTCCTTGGATGGGGCTGTGCTATTAACAGTATGCAATACAGTTTTTATTATGAAAATATCAAAATTACATAGACCAACAGAGACATGTCGTCACAACACAACCACAAACACCTTATCAGTACACTATTGAGGAAGTTAAACAAGCTGTTCCCATGATATCGTCCTTCATTAAATGTATCAGTTTTCTTCACAAAGATAACTAAATAAATACCTAATTTCCTCTATATTTACCTTGTCATCATTATTCTTAAGGCAGTAATAAAACTAAGTGTAAAAAGAAAAAAAAGTTGACCACCCAGAGGAAAACAAAATATACATTTACCATTTTCCTTCCTCATATTTTTTCCCTTTTCTCCACAAATGTAATTATATAAACTTATGTAAAGTGCTGAGCGGGTATTTTTAACCAGATATAAATAGACATACATATACACAGCAAAGACAACAACTCCGCTTTCCCACTGTCACTCCAGTACCTATAAACTCATGAAACGGAGTTATACAACATACTAACAAAACCGTGGACTCATGATGGTTTTCCAGATATTTAGGCCTAATGAGGTCATGTACAAAGGGTCAGGGGCGTACCTAGAGCATTTGGCACCCGGGGCGGACCCTGAGTGTGGCACCCCCCCCCATAATAAAAATGTAAGAAAACACCCACAATTTTTTTCAATGTTTGAAAATTGTACAATTATAGATACCAGGAATAGTGTGCCATTCAGAGCCCAGTAATATTGTGCCAGTCAGATACCAGTAATATTGTGCCACTCAGAGCCCAGTAATATTGTGCCAGTCAGAACCCAGTAATAGTGTGCCACTCAGAGCCCAGTAATAGTGTGCCAGTCAGAACCCAGTAATATTATGCCAGAGCCCAGTAATATTATGCCAGTCAATGCCCAGCAATAGTGTGCCAGTCAGTGCCCAGTAATATTGTGCCAGTCAGTGCCCAGTAATATTGTGCCAGTCAGAGCCCAGTAATATAGTGCCAGTCAGTGCCCAGTAATATTGTGCCAGTCAGTGCCCAGTAATAGTGTGCCAGTCTGTGCCCAGTAATAGTGTGCCAATCAGTACCCACTAATAGTGTGCCAGTCAGTGCCCAGTAATAGTGTGCCAGTCTGTGCCCAGTAATAGTGTGCCAGCCTGTGCCCAGTAATAGTGTGCCAATCAGTGCCCTCTAATAGTGTGCCAGTCAGAACCCAGTAATAGTGTGCCACTCAGAGCCCAGTAATAGTGTGCCATTCAGAACCCAGTAATATTATGCCAGAGCCCATTAATATTATGCCAGTCAGTGCCCAGCAATAGTGTGCCAGTCAGTGCCCAGTAATATTGTGCCAGTCAGTGCCCAGTAATATTGTGCCAGTCAGAGCCCAGTAATATAGTGCCAGTCAGTGCCCAGTAATATTGTGCCAGTCAGTGCCCAGTAATAGTGTGCCAGTCAGTGCCCAGTAATATTGTGCCTGTCAGTGCCCAGTAATAGTGTGCCAGTCTGTGCCCAGTAATAGTGTGCCAGTCTGTGCCCAGTAATAGTGTGCCTGTCAGTGCCCAGTAATAATGTGCCAGTCAGTGCCCAGTAATATAGTGCCAGCCAGAGCCCAGTAATATAGTGCCAGCCAGAGCCCAGTAATATAGTGCCAGTCAGTGCCCAGTAATATTATGCCAGTCAGTGCCCAGTAATATTATGCCAGTCACAGTCCAGTAATATTAAGCCAGTCAGAGCCCAGGAATATTGTGCTCGTTTAAACCCACCCTCCTCCCCCCCTTCCCCATCACTTACCGAAGCAGGTCTGTCTGTGGACCCCGACGCCTCCTCCGTGCAGTCTTCTCTTCCCTCCTGCACGGAGGAGGGAAACACAGTCACGTATCGTCACATCCGGTCGCTGTGATATTTTTTTTTTTTTAACACGGCGGCCGCATCAAGGTGATTCGGCCGCCTGAACAAAAAAAAAAAAAAAAGGTAACCAGCACCGGTGGCACCCCCCTACTCAGTGGCACCCGGGGCTGGCCGCCCCCCCCCCCCCCGCCCCCCCCTTAGTACGCCACTGCAAAGGGTCACTAAAAAATGGAGGAGCCCGGAAACTTTTAGGAGGGCTCAGTCACAGTTCTCAGCTCATACCTAAGGCTCCGCTTTTCAGTTTACTCCCAATACAGAATGTCTGTCCTTTATCCAATTTATACCTTTTTTCCCCATTCTGTTAGATATATAGAAACATAGAAACATAGAATGTGTCGGCAGATAAGAACCATTCGGTCCATCTAGTCTGCCCAATTTTTTTTGAATACTTTTACTAGTCCCCAGTTCCCGGTCTTATAGCTAGGATAGCCTTGTGTCTATCCAACGCATGCTTAAAATCCTTGACTGTGTTTACCTCTACCACTTCTGCTGGAAGGCTATTCCATACATCCACTACCCTGTCAGTAAAGTAATACTTCCTGATATTACTTTTAAATCGTTGCCCCTCTGATTTAAGACTATGTCCTCTAGTTGTGGTAGTTTTTCTTCTTTTAAATATACTCTCTTCCTTTACTGTGTTGATTCCCTTTATGTATTTACATGTTTCTATCATATCCCCCCTGTTACGTCTTTCCTCCAAGCTATACATGTTAAGATGCTTTAACCTTTCCTGGTAAGTTTTATCCTTCAACCCATGAACCAGTTTAGTAGCCCTTCTCTGAACTCTCTCCAAAGTATCAATATCCTTCTGGAGATACGGTCTTAAGCATGCGTGGGATAGACACAAGTCTATCCTAGCTATAAGACCGGGAACTGGGGACTAATAAAAGTACTAAAAAAAAAATTGGGCAGACTAGATGGACCGAATGGTTCTTATCTGCCGACACATTCTATGTTTCTATCTTTCTATGTCTCCAGTACTGCGTACAATACTCCAAGTGAGGTCTCACCAGTGCTCTGTACAATGGCATGAGCACTTCCCTCTTCCTACTGCTAATACCTCTCCCTATGCAACCAAGCATTCTGCTAGCATTTCCTGCTGCTCTATTGCATTGCCTACCTACCTTCAAGTCCTCTGAAATTATTACTCCTAAATCCCTTTCCTCAGATGTTGAGGTTAGGACTGTACCAAATAGTCTATATTCTGCTTTTGGGGTTTTACGCTATATTTTCAATTAAGTCTTCAATGACTGTAATAGGTAAGCATGGTATAATTTTATTACTTAGTCCTATTTTCTTTTTAAACTCATACCAGTTTTTTAATATATGCTGTAATGCTGTACTGTTATTCAGAGTCTCAGCCTGCCTTTCTAGTGGCAGCCAGAAGAGAGACCCTAGTTCCTTAACACTATGATGCTTATATAACTCAATCTTGTACCAATCTTCCTGTGAGGATTTTACATTTTGGGACATGATTACTTGTGCCAGTAGAGCTGCTCTGGTGTAGTCCCGCACCATGGGTATTCCCACATATATCTGGCTTAAATGTAAGGCTTGCACTTTCTTTATCTCCACATGTAATTATATATATAAATATTACTAGACATCTTTTGAAAAAGAGATGTGTTTTTATATTTGCGTACCCTCCCTTCCATTACTACATTTTGATGCATACTTTTAATTATTATAAAGAGCACCACATTCACAATATATACCTGTTATCACTGACTTAAGGTTATATTTTCTGATTTGTCCTTATATCATATTCTCTTGCAGAGTGACTTCATCATCGGAACAAACGGCACACATATTTGCACCATGTTTTGGGAATTTAAATAGACAAATTAGGCAGCTAGCCTATGTACTGTGGGGTAATTTTGAGTTTGGCCACACTACACACAAAAGAAATGAATTATATAGACCAGGGGTGTCCAAGTTTATTCTGCAAAGATCCACTTTTCTCTCTTTTTGGACATGTATGTTATTTAAACTACACTACACCTGGGTTTATATTGTCATCGATTGCCACACATAGCTGAGTGCATAACAGTTTGGATTTATATATATATATATATATATATATATATATATATATATATATATACACATATGTTCCTGTGCGGTGGGCAGTTGGAGGTGTGGCTACTGGAGCAGAGCTAAGGCGGGCCGCACCTCGATGCCTGGTGGGCCCCTGATTTAGACAGTAAACTCTCCTATAATGTTTACAATTTCTTGATAAATGGACAAATGTGAGCTATAGAACTTTGCTACAGTGAGAATTATAAGAATTAAGTTGTTTCCATTCTCACCATAAGAGTAAAAGAAACAAGTAAACTAAAACTTATAGTAACAATGCTTTTTCGAGCAGGAGGGTCATAAACTAGACATTCAAAACCAAGTTCCACACTGACACTCAAAGGACCTAAAGATGATTTTGTCAACTAAATGATACTTGCAGCTGTAATGTAGAAAACATATACATTGAGGTCTATTTACAAAACAGAAATAGTGAATTGTGTGTGTGTGTGTGTGTGAATTAAAAAACAAAATAACAAAAATCAGGCATTAATTAGTGAGTTCAGAATATAGTCAATTTTCCAATTCTGCTATTGATGCCTTACTTTTGCTACTCTCTTTTCAGTTTACCATAGTGTTTATTGCATAGACTTTATTTTGTTTGAAGGACTATAATAAAATCTTTATTGCACATAGTTTACATGTTGATGTTATTTTAGTAACTAAAGATTATAACATTAAATCAAATGTGGATCCATATTCAGTTCCATAAAAGTGCTTTCATCAAGATGATAAAAGTCCACACTTTATTTAATAGTCTATGAGTTCTATATTGAATTTCCATTTCCCAAAGCACCTCAATGACAACCTTGTGGTTGGCTCTAAAAGGGGCTTGGAGTGCTCATGTCATTCAGAACTACAAAAAAGGATTCATCACTGGGGGAAAAGCTGCAAAAGGTACATAAGGTGAGTATTTCAGAAATGGATAATGATTAATACATATTTTAGAAAAACAATTCTGCTTTAATATGCCTCAATAATAAATAACTTTTTTGGAGTGTCCCTTTAAGTCCTGTGAGTCTCTTTACCCAAGAAGTGTATTCTGTTAGCTGATATTTGCTCTTGTTGTTAACCAACAGACTAGTTTTAGTGCATCACTGGGTTACAGCCAATAAACCAGTGGGCCTGAGGAATATTAAGGTCACACAACAAGAGTTAGTCATCTCTTTAGATATGGTCCTCTGCAGCTGAGCATTATGGTAAATTCAGTTTTGTGTGGTTGACAGATTGGCTGACATAATGAAAAACAATAAAGGTGACTGAGGGTAATGATGGAAGAGAGAGGGTGTAGAGGGAGGCTAACAGAAGAGCAAGGGAGGGAGGAAGTTTTAGGGGATGAGAATATTGAATGGTAGTTTAGTAGTGACCAAAGAGAGAGTACTGAGTGAAGAGCTGATGGCATAAGTAATGAATGAAGTTAGTAGGTTGGTGGTGATGGGTAATAGAAGAAAGGGAAAGGTAAACATTGCCAGCTGGGTGTGGGGTCATACTAGTGATGATCAGTCAGTACTGATCACCACAATTTCAAGAAGGGTTTAATTATAAGCCTGGGTGGGAGTGGAAAACAATGATGGAGAGAGAGAGTAAGACAAAAAGGCTATGGGGAGAGACAGAGTCTGAATCTGGAACGGTCTGTTTTGCTCCTATACTCTATATAAATATAAACCCTGAATGAAATGATTGGTTTATGCAAAGTAATTGAATGATGGTAATAATGTTAAGTATTAACTAGTTTACTAAATGTAAATAAATTATAGTAAAAATGTGAATTATTAAGTGGTGACTGTCAAATGAGACAGGTAAATAAGCAGGTAGACTTGATTCATTAAGAGTGCTAACGTGCACCAATTGTGTATGAATGAAATAAATTGCCCAGCATCATAGCATGCAAAAATGTTTTTTAAAGGAGACAAAGCATGGTAAGAAGCCCATAGTCACAGTCCATATTTAGTGGTAGAATGGATCTAGGCTTTTTTTTTAAATTGAAAATAATATTTATAGAGGTGATATAGGCATGTTATGGGGGTGATGTAATGGGGTGATGGACATATGTAATGGGGTGATGGGACATGTAATGGTGGTGATGGAGGCATGTAAAGGGAGTAATGGAGGCATGTAATGGGGTGATTGGGCATGTAATGGGTTGATGGGGGACTTGTAATGTGGTGATGGGGGCATGTAATGGAGGTGATGGAGTCATGTGATCATGTAATGGGGTGGTTGGGGGCATGTAATGGGGTGATGGGGAATGTCCTGGGTGAGCAACAAGGGTTATGGGGCATGTCATGGGTGTCCAGTAGTGATGTCGCAAACATAAAATTTTCCGTTCGCGAACGGCGAAGGCGAATTTCCGCAAATGTTCTGCGCGAACAGCCATAGACTTCAATGGGCAGGCGAATTTTAAAACCCACAGGGACTCTTTCTGGCCACAATAGTGATGGAAAAGTTGTTTCAAGTGGACTAACACCTGGACTGTGGCATGCCGCAGGGGGATCCATGGCAAAACTCCCATGGAAAATTACATAGTTGATTCAGAGTCTGGTTTTAATCCATAAAGGGCATAAATCACCTAACATTCCTACATTGTTTGGAATAACGTGCTTTAAAACATCAGGTATGATGTTGTATCGATCAGGTAGTGTAAGGGTTACGCCCGCTTCACAGTGACAGACCAAACTCCCCATTTAACGCACCGCAAACAACGCAAACAGTCCATTTGCACAACCGCAAACTCCCCGTTTGCACAAGGTTGGATACCAAGCTAGCCATGTCCCGTTCCTTGTCCTCACTGATGTCATTGAAGGTCTCTTCCTCCACCCAGCCACGTACAACACCAAGGGTCCCCGAAAGGTGACAACAAGCCCCCTGGGATGCCTGCTGTGTTTGGTCTTCCACCTCCTCAAAGCCACCTTCCTCCTCTGACTCCTCTTCTTCAGACTCCTCTCTCTGCGTTATTATAAGGTGTGTTAAGTAGTACTATTTAGACATGTGCATTCGTTTTCGGACGAATGCATTTTCATCCGAAAATAGCATTTTCGTCCATTCGTCCGAAAAACGGATAACGAAAATGCTATGCTAACGAAAGCCGAATGAACGAATGGTTAATAAACGAAAATCATTCGTTCATTCGTCCATTCGTAGTACTATTGGCATTCTATAAGCTGAAATAGAGTCGGTTTATAGAATACAATAGCATAGTACACTACATTCCATAAACCGACATAATAAACGACTTTCGGTTTATGGAATGCATGTAAGTCTATTGGCATTCTATAAACCGACTCTATTTCAGTTTATAATAATGCCAATACTATAGCACGAATGGACGAATGATTTTCGTTTATATTAAACCATTCGTTCAACTTCTTAGCTTTCTATAAACCGAAACAGAGTCCCCATTCGAACGTTCGGTTTATAGAATAGCAATAGGATTACATGTATTCCATAAGCCGACAACCTATAAACCGAACGTTCGGTTTATAGACTTTCGGCATTTGTAATGAATGTAATAGTAGTACTATTGGCTTTAACTACACGGAGACAGAGTCTCCATTCATACATTTATGAATGGAGACTCTGTCTCCGTGTAGTGAAAGCCAATAGTACTACTATTACATTCATTACAAATGCCGTAAGTCTTTAAACCGAACGTTCGGTTCAGGGTACAGGGTCAAATTTTACTCAATGATACCGAATAGGGGGCGGACCAAACATCGCAATTGTTCGCCCGTCGCGGCGAACGCGAACATGCTATGTTCGCAGGGAACTATTCGCTGGCGAACTATTCGGGACATCTCTAGTGTCCAGTGTAGACAGGGGGGTGCCTGAATTTTGTCTGTCTAGGGCAGCACAAAACCAAGATACACCACTGGGTAACATGACAAACAGTTGCAACCTTGCAGTTGTGGGGCCAGTATTTGAGTTGGTGGATTCTAGTGTTCAGGACAGACAATCTCAGTGTTGTTGTGGTTATAAATTATGTTCATTCAAAATGCACTTTGGTATTAAGCATATTAAGGAGTTTAGTATTAAGATGCTTCGAGATAACTTTGTGGCTTAAGCGAGGCATATATCAGGAAAGCTAAACAAATATGCTGGTCCTCTTTCCCGTTTGCAGCTAAAGGAATTTTTTACCCTTGCCCTTGAAGCAGTTCCAGAAGGAACTCCCTTCCTGGTCTAGCTTTGGGACTTGATTTTGGACTGATAAGTTCTGTTATTAAGGAGTCTCTGGCAGAGGCCGCATGGAATTTGGAGATGGATAAAGATCCTGTGCAGGATGACAAAGAAATTGCAATGGCATTTTTTTTATACCTTATGCTGCTAGGTAGTTAAAAGGCATCCATGTTGAACAAGTTAGCGGGTGTTGATTTTTTCAGGAAGATTATGGACAGGTTGCCTATTAGAAGTTATTTTGTCACTAAACAGACGTTAGAGGACTGTCAATGAGGTAGGACCGATAGGGATAGTCAGAGGCCTGTGTCTTTTGAATGGGTGCATAAGTTATGCAGGATTTTTGGGGAGGTGTGTTACAATGATTTTTAGGTTATTTTGTTTAGATGTGCATTTATTCTGGTGTTTTATCCAGAATTATATATTTGGGAGCTTGTTGCTAGATGTAAGGTGTTGTCCTTGTCTGGATAGCAGTGGAGTAGGTCATAGCATGTGAGGAGAAGGTTATTGATTTACTAGTCATTTTAAGACAGATCTGAATGGGAAGGGCGTGTAGTTGACATTGGCTAGTACTCCAAGCTCTCTTTTATATCCAGTGAAGGCAGTGTTACACTATTTGAAAGTGAGACTGCATTCTGATGTGTCTTTTTTTCTGCAAGAGAATAATCTGCTTCAAGGTTTCAATTTATCAAGGTTTTCAAAAATGTGTTTATTTAAGCTAGGGTAATTGTAAATTTGATTGCATTCTTTCAGGATTGGGGCAGCGCCGGGGATGGCCAGGCGGAGATTTAAAAGTGAGCCAATTAAGCAGTTGGGCAGATAGGATTCTGGTAGACTTTGGATTTATGTTAGGCCACATTTGATGTTATAAAATAAAAGGAAGGAAAGAAAAGGGTTCTTGTAACATGTTTGTTTTCATGTTTCTTATTTTTAGCAGGAGCTATAGGTCCCAAGGTGGTATGGTTAACTGGTCATTCATTTTCTGGGCCTAGAAAATGGCAGAAAATCAGTGTTACAGTGGTAACGAAAGTTTAGATTCAGGAGTAGAGTTGAGGGGACACCTGGATGTTCGGGTTCGGCTGGTTCGGCGGAACTTCGGAAAAAATTCCGGGTTCGGGGTCGAACTTGACCTCGAACCCCATTGAAGTCAATGGGGACCCGAACTTTTGGCCACTAAAATAGTCCTGGAAAGGGCTAGAGGGCTGAAAAATGAAGTAAAAGGTGGGTGAGTGTCCCCATTCATACGAATAGGTCAATTGACCTATTCGTATGAATGGGGACTCTATTTCGGTTTATAGAACGCCAATAGCCATGTAATGCTATTGGCTTTCTATAAACCGAAATAGAGTCCCCATTCATACGAATAGGTCAATTGACCTATTCTTATGAATGGGGACTCTATTTCGGTTTATAGAAAGCCAATAGTATTACATGTATTCCATAAACCGAAAGTCTATAAACCGAACGACATTCGGTTTATAGACTTTCGGTTTATAGAATAGCAATAGCATTACATGTATTCTATAAACCGAAAGTCTATAAACCGAATGTCGTTCGGTTTATAGACTTACGGCTTATGGAATACATGTAATACTATTGGCTTTCTATAAACCGAAATAGAGTCCCCATTCATAAGAATTTCTTATGAATGGGGACTCAATTTTGGTTTATAGAAAGCCAATAGCATTACATAAACCCCAAACTCCAACACGGACATACAGTGAAATGTCCGTGTTCGGGTCCGGGGTCCAAAAACAGTAAAGTTCGGTACGAACCCGAACAGTGCGGTTCGGGTTCGCTCAACACTATTCAGGAGCAGTCAAAAGTTACTGAAAATAAGTTTTCAGAATGAAATACTCGCAGCTCATGTAAGTTTTCAGGGTTGTATGTTATCTTTCCCAGATGTGGTGGTGTCACACCAGGGGTGAAATGAGATTGGTCATGTCAAATCAGTAAGTTTGTTTACAGTTATGAAAAATAGTCTTTCTTTTTTTTTTGAAAAATAGTATTTCAAATTATTTGTTTGATCAGGAATAGTTCCTAGAGATCTGCCAGAGAGATTGCGTAGAAAGGTCAAAAAGAGAGCAATTTTGTTAGACATGCAATCTTCCAGACACAGGGAGTTGGAAGGGGGATTTCTGTGCTTTATAGGATGGATGAGGTGCATTTATCCGATATATAGTTAATCATACACTATATGGCCAACAGTATTGGTGCACACCTCTTACATATTGAATTCAGGGGTTTCAGTTAGATCCATTGTCACAGGTGTATAAAAACAAACACTTGGCCGTGCAGTCTGCATTTACAAACACTTGTGAAAAAAATCAGTCATTCTGAAGAGCTCATAATATTAAACCATGGAATAAGTCAGTTTGTGAAATAGCATCCCTGCTAGATCTTCCATGGTCAGCTGTAAGTGGTATTATTGGAAATTGGAAGCATTTAGAAACAGCAGCAACTTAGCTACAGAGTTGAAGACCACGTAAAGTCGCAGAGTAGGGTCACTGAGTGCTAAGGCGCATGGTGCGTCAAAGTCGCCAATGCTCTGCTCGTTTCAAAGCTGAAGAGTTCTAAATGTCCATTGGCATTAATATCAACACAAAAACTGCGTGGAGAGAGCTTCATGGAAAGGGTTTCCATGGCCAAGCAGCTTCACAATACGAACAAACACAATACCAAGCATCGGCATCGGAGTGGTGTCAAGTACGCCGCTACTGGACTCTGAAGCAGTGGAAACGTATTCTGTGTAATGACAAACCAATCTTCACTGTTTGGCAGTCTGATGGGTGAGTCTGGGTTTGGTGGCTGCCAGCAGAACATCACATGCCTGAATGCAGGCAGGTCTTCTCATCAAACATCTTTGCGTGACCTCACAAATGCTCTACTAGATGAATGGGGAAAAATTCCCACACAAACACTCCAAAATCTGGTGGCAAGCCTTCCCAGAAGAGTGGAAGCTGTTGTAGCTGCAAAGGGTACCAAGTACATATTAATGTCTATGTATTTAGAAAGCGATGTCATATAGTGTATTTTTAGTACTGATTTACAATCAGTAATGGAAAGGACCATTGCTTGTGGGAGGCGCCATCGCATTGAGTAATTTTTTTGATGTGCCAAAAGGTATGTGCGGTAAAAGTCAGTCACTCTCCTGTGGGTATAGGAGGGTGGATCTGGTTCAATGGTAAAAGTAGATGGTTATATCCTGGCTTTATTAAGCCGGAGACATAATTTATAATAACTTATTTAAATCAATTGTTATTTAAATTACTTGGTTATGATGTGTATGTTTTAATTGACTATAGTTTGGTATGTATTTATAATGGTTATTTGTTAAAACCTCACATAAAAGGTCAGAGCCAATTTTATTCACTGATTGATGTTGTGTATGTCTATTTATTTATATTGTTATAATCTTAAGAAAGCACAATCCAAAACCCATGAATAGCTATCATTCCCATAATGAGATAGGTGCATTTTGCTGGGTCTGAAAAAGGTAGTGGTTAATGTCTGTCACAGGGTAGTTTTTTGGTGACAGAGGTTTCTGGGACTAGAGGGCGTCTTGTACAATAGATGATTGGCCAGGAGTTAATGACTTGCTATAGGCTCATTCTTTTAGGCACGAATATAAGCTATAAAAAGTATGTGCTAGAAGCAAGAATCGGAACAGTGCCACTTAAACAAACAGTCTTTAAAGTAGCATTCGCATGTCTAACCTTCTCAAAACATCCACAGGGCTTTAAGACAAATATGCTTTATTAAGAGTGATCTCATCAGTGTTGATGAGGAAAGAAACAAGAAACATGTAATATACATAATGTAATATCATCAGCCAGCCTGTGCAGTACAGGATTCAAATTGTAATTCCTGTTACAGGAATTATTTGCCAACAGAATTGCAGTTCAGAAACTCTATGTTTATTGTATAGAAATCTTCAAGATTTACTTGGTTTGTCAGTTTGATTGCTGTATTTAAGTTTTTACATTTTGGGGGGGCTTTTCATCAAAACTGCTCATCTCAAACCTCTGTCATCATTTCAGTGAGTATTGAGATTCTTCTTGTACATTTTAGTTTGAACCTCAGTATTGAAACTTACAAAGAGCTGCAAAATAAGTGCATATTTAACTGACTTCATAAAAGGGACAGCCTAGTCCCCAAACTCACTTTGGTGCAAGTTGAAGACTACTGCTTGCATAGTGCACAGGCTTTTTTTTCTAGTGTGATTTGATGCAGGCATTCTGCATAAATCACATTTGTAATATTTGACTCAAGCCCTCCCCGGTGATTACTCTGTACTTATATTACAGGCAGGGCCGGTGAAAGGATTGCATTTTGGTACCCCCCCCCCCCCCCCCACTACAATCACATGACTCGCCCTCCCCCCATATCGATCCTCCCTCTCTCCATATCCCTTTCTCTATATCTCTCCTCTCCCCCCATCTCTGTTCTCTCCCCCTCCTTTCCCCATCTCCGTTCTCTTTCCCCCCAATTTATTTTCTCTCCCCTCCCCCAATTTAGTTTTTTTCCTTTCTTATTCTTAATGGACGGATCCTCATGTTGCTCGCGGCTCGCCGTGAAGCAGACGTCGCTCTGCTTCATGGGGTGATGTCCACCCCCTCTCAGGGTCCTCCACTCCGGCCGTGTAGAGGGCTGTTGAGGGGAGATCATCTTCCCAGTCAGTGCCTCCACTGGCAATTTTTTCTCCCTGGCACTACCCCCGCTGCGGCACCCTAAGGCGGCTGCCCTGACTACAGATGCAGCATAACTGATTATATAAAGTTTTGTTTCATTTAGTCACTTCCTGTGCTGCTGGAAAATAATACATTGTATGGACTGTGATAAACTTGCTCTTGTACACAGTAGGATCTCTTATCAGTGCAATACATGCAGGGCAGGAAATTCCATTCATTTGAACTGCATTATTCTCATTGGTTATTGACTATTACTCCGCTAGTGTGGGCAATCCGGTTTCTTGCAAACTGCTGTAATTTCACAATTTTATCTAGCTGTTTGTATTTTAAGCAATGCAAAATGAAAAAAAAACATGCATTTTAAAGTACTTTGAAAGCACATTAATATGCATTAACACTTGAAAGATGCATTTTGGGCACCACAGTCCCTTTAAGAGAAATTCACATCAAGTTAAATAAGACACATCTGAACTATAATAACAGGCACCCATGAGTGTAACAGTTATGATGTGTATGTGATGTGTAATATTGCTGCTTCCTGCAATGCAAATTTGGTGCTTCTTTATGATATCAAAGGATTGAAGATTGCCTAAGAGCTCAATTTAATTTTACTGCTCATCTAATGATCATCAACGTTACCACATTCTTATTTCCCATTGCTTGACATTGATGTGTCTTACAGCTATTAGGCAGTGAAGTGGTTAAAAAAAATGTTTAGGGTAGACTTTTGGGTTCCTTCTGAGACACTAAGGGTTATCTGAACAATTCTGGGACAAAGTTTTAAACATGGATCTCCATGGAAACACATGGAATTCCCAATGATTGATGTCACATGTAGGACACTGACACATCCTGTAACACCTCATAATAAAGACACTACAATCAAGGAAATTAGTAAATCCGTGGTAAAGTTCTAGAAATGAAGCATTCATCAGACATTCCACTAGTTTCCATGGTTACTGCTCCAGTTTTAGAAAACTGCACTATGTACATACTCCTATGGTTCAATGCCACTTATACATGTTTGCATTCATTCATTTCACGTGTTGATTATTTTTCCGTAATTTAATTGGTTTCTTCTTATGTCCTTTCAAGTCTCTGGATTTCCCTCTTGTGTCACACTATGGAAACCGGTTTTTTTCTTTTGCCTCCACCCCTAACATATCCCTCCCCCCTTCCTCTCTTGCTAGCTGCTACCGGAGGAAACGAGTAGAGGAGAAAAGGGAGGGGGATATTGGCTTGTATGTGCATCATCTAGCAGCTTCCTTCTGTTAAAGCTTCTCAGCACCAGCCCCTTGAACAGACGGTGTAGACAGGAGATCCCCAGACATTGCCACCTCGTCCTGGTCTCAGTAGCCTCTGGAGACGTGTCCTGTGTGTGAAGGTTTCAGGTCCCCAGTGATCAGCAGATCCTCCTCCTGTTTGAGGTCCACGGAGATCAGTAGATCCTCCTCCTGCTTTTCTCCCCACCGCCTGCTGTATGTGTGTTACTCCTTCCCTGGAGCAGATTTCATTCTTCTAATCGCTACTAAGTATCCGCTCACCACCCCCCTCTAGCTACATCTTCAGTCTGGATTATTTCTGCAGCCCCCTCCTCACAGCAGAAGGAACAGGAAGGGGGGGGACATCTCATTTCCCTCTAGAAAGCCTGGGATTTTTCCATCTTCATCATCATTACCACCCCTCCCTTCCAAATAGCTAAACATCCACATCCCCTTTTTGTTTGCTATTTGGTAAACTTGTGACACCAGTCCAGCCTCTACCTATTTTTTCTGTTATTTGCCTTTACTGCTTCGGCTGGATTTTTTTTTTCTCCATTGACGGACTGCTGCGTTTTGTTTTGGTTTTAAGTCACCCTTACCCAACCCTCTTGTTGTCCACATTTTCTCTGCCTTGCTCCTACATTGAAAACCATGAGGCTGATGAGGAACAGGCGCTTTGGCCCCCCGGGTCTGGGAGCAGGATCTGGTCAAGATCAGGAGCTAGCCCGGCCGGTCAGGAACCCCTTTGTGCATGACCTGCGCTTCACCCCACTGCAGAAAGCCAAAGTAGGTCCTCTGTGTCTGTCTGTGTGCCTGAAAACAAACATGGAGCTCTCTTGTGACTGTCTGCTGCTCCTCATCACATTACTACTGCATGTGCAAAAGGAGTCTGTACTGACACTGTACAAGTAGCAGTCATCTGCTGCTAGTCATTCTCAGTAAAGGCTGACTTAACACATTACATCTCTGATCCCCCTCTTCTTAATTGTATTCAGTGGAATCTCTATCTTGCACTTGTATTACTATGGAGAGAGAGTGGGACCAGAGCACCTCTCTGACCCCCAATATCCGGTCCTAGGTAGTTCTCACTTCCTCCATCTGTGCTAGTGATGGCTAATCTTTGGCGCTCCAAGATGTTGTGGACTACATCTGCCATGATGCTGGAGTGCCAAACGTTAGCCATCACGTATCCTCATCTAGAGCTATATACAGTGACATTCGGTATTTAAAAACGATTGCTTGTGAAACTGAATGGCTTCACCTTCTGCAGAACCTCTTTGCAGAGACTGATATTATTTAAAGATCCTTGGCGTTCGCTATTCGTGCCCATTCCTCAATGAGTTTTTACGACAACTACATTTGCTGACCTCCTTTGATGCACAAGTGGTGGTCACGTGAACCATTTAAAATCTCACCATCCTGGGACCACACAACGTTGGCAGCCATTATTAACAATTGATGACCAACACACAGTCCAGACCAGCAAGCTTGCTTGTGAATGTCTTATATAATCATATAGCAACACTTTTGCCAGCACGGCATTAGCCTCTGCTTCTATAATTTGTGCAGAACCTTAGGCTGGAACATTGCTTTATTATATTCTTTCTAATTAAAATATAACACTCCAGCTGGTGGGCCCCAGCATCTGTTACTGTCCTCTTTTAGCAGCTATGCTCTATAATTGCTAATCTGGGTTCCTGATGAATAATACCTCTTTTACATAACATCAGACAACCTATTTGCTGTGTACCCCAGCAACAGCACATATGGCAATGAAACAGTACATTTAACTCCCCTTAAAATGTAGGTGCCATATCCTGCTTACCTCTCACTTCCAACCAATGCTAAAATGATTAAAATGCCTTTTTAGTCAGTGTTCACTGTAACTGCTTCAAAACTAGTGCTATTGTCATATCTCTGAATTGCATTAAATCCATAATGCTAAAATATAACTAAGTTGAATTTCACTCCTGTGGCATAATACTCTATTTTTTCTGTCACTTCCTGTTGCATGTGTGTGTACATAATTTGTACCCACACAAATCGGAATCCTTACGTGCGTACTGTATTCATAAACCTACATTTACTGCTCAGAACCAAGAATACTTACTTACATATATTCAATGCAAGAGGCAAGGCTAATAGAAAGATCAATGAATGATTCAAAATGCAGTCACATCACCATTTACAGTATGTGCTGAAATTTCCCCTGGGGACATTTGTGTACATATTGTTTATGCATGAATAAATATTTCCTTTTACATAAAGCGGCATATATTTATTTATTTTGTCCTTTTTTCCATTTTGAATTTTTTTCTTTTTATTTGACACTTTTCCTAACTTTAAATTTAGCACTAGCATCCATTCACTTCTTCTAAAATGACAGAATTTGTGAATGAGTCGAAGGACTGCACTGGATTATTTAACCAAACTTGAAGGTATATTTGCAGTAGCGAGTTGATTTGAACTCCATTAAAACAATAACGTGTTTTAATAATAATTTTTACCTATGGGATACTTAACAACTCTAGGGAAACAATCATATATGTCTCCTTAAAAGATCGCATCAAGGGTAGATGTTTTACGAAGCGATGCTTTAAAGGACAACTGTTGGCAATCAATTGTTATATGTAATTGAAAGATTGCATCAAGGGTAGGAATTTTAGATAGAAATGCTTTAATTAAAGAATACAAATATTGTACCGTACCAAGAAGCCCTCTTTGCTTCACGTGGCTCTGTTAGGGGGTGGACATTTTGTTTAGAACTTGGGTCAGATCTTACTTAATGTGACCCATCTCCTAATTTACAAGCAAAGGGGGCCCACTAAGGTAATTTATTTGTACTCTTTCATTAAAGCATTTTTTATTAAAATGCCTACCCTTGATGCAATCTTTCAATAAAACATAACTTAATTTTTTACCAACAGTTGTCAATTATTGAAAGAATACAAATAAAATACCATACTGGGGGGCGCATATGTAGTTGTGAACCTTCATCCGACTTAAGGTTCTAATCCTGTCCACACTCTGAAGGAGTCAATAATATACATTCTTGGTTACTGTAACCCTAAATAATTTAATTAGACACAATGGAAGATTTGAGTTTTTTACATTGTTAATGTACATTCTTTCTTGAGAAATGTTTCTAATACCCATATCTGCATAGTTAGGAATTCACATTAGTAATTCAGAGTTTTAATCTGATGAGTGTAGCTTGTGTGGTCTGTGGTATGTCACTAGATTAGACAATTTGAATTACTAAAACCTTTTCTGTTCTGTGCTTGTAAGGTGCACCAAATCAACAGATGAAAAAATCCATAAGTCTAGTAGGATAAATTCCTAGCTGTCAGTGTTTCTAATAGTAGGACTAAACTATAGCAAGCACTATATCCATTATAGAAGTGTAGACACGAAATTGCAGACTTCACTAGTACCGTATATTAGGTGTTAATCTCTTTGGGTTTTTTTTGTAAAGGATTCTAATTTTGCATACAAATATGATATAATTTAACAACATTTTATGTATTTGTATTCATTTTGTGCAAACCTTATGGAATTAACTGTTTCAAGCTCACTTCTTTACTATTTAGCTACCTGGGTTGGTGCATTTTTATTTTTTGTCATATTATCATTTAAGGAAAACAAGATTTGTTATTTCTACAACCATATTGGTACCTATGTTATGTCCTTTTATAACGGAGTTATACAGCATACTAACAAAACCGTGGACTCATGATGGTTTTCCAGATATTTAGGCCTAATGAGGTCATGGACGAAGGGTCACTAAAAGATGGAGGCCCCCGGAACCCTCTAGGAGGGCTCAGTCACAGGTCTCGGCTCATATCTAAGGCTCTGTTTTTCAGTTTACCTACCCATTTATCCCAATACAGAGGATCTGTTCCACTGCACACCCTCTGTGACACAATACTGTGTTCCCTACTGCCCTGGAAGACCAACTGTGCCTTTACCATCGGCCACATGATTTTATTGGGTGTTTTCCAGTTTCTCGCTATAAGGAGCTTAGTAGCCGTGAGCAACTATATCATTTTTATTTAACTAGTTCTAGCAAAGGTCCCTGTCACTTTTATAACTCTGGATCTAAGGGCTTATATTCACATAGCTACATTGTAATGTGGCTATTTGGATCAACAGAAACCTTACCTACCTCTCCTGACATCTGCAGTAAGTTTTTATTCAAGGGCAGGATCTCCATTTCCATTATTGGGTCAGTCTACCCAAACAACCCAAAACCATCCTGCATTGAATGAATAAAGAGAAACATGTATTTTCAAAATGTCAGCAATCTCCTTCACTGAACCACAGAGCTCTCCATAGACATTGCAATTGGTAGGAACTAACCTAGCTAAATATCATGTGGATTTAAATTGATGATATTCATGAAGTTCACTTTAGAAGGGAACTTCTATTTTTGATAGAGGTATAAATCAAGTTATAACTCAAAACTCTGCGATTTGATGAGAATTCTAGTAAAATAGCCATAGTTCTTTGGAACTCCCTTCCGCAGAGCATCCAGCTCTCTCCTTCCTTTTCAAAAGTCCCTCAAAACCCATCCAACTAGCATACCGATTGGTTTACCTCTAGTAATTCCCACCTAGCTCTTGCTGTCCTCAATCACTGTTAAGATCAGGTAGCTTATAACTGATCCAGCTAGGAAGCACACAATTAATCTTTGGCCAAACTCACCTAGTGCCAACCATCCACATTACTGTTACAACTACATTCCCTCTGTCCTCTGCACTCCCTTGTGTGTTTCATGCACCCCATTCCCTCTAGATTATAAGCTTGCGAGCAGTGCTCTCCACCTCACGTACCAGTCTGTTCTAGTTCGTCTAACTTAGTATGTAATTCCCTTCTATGCTCTGTACCTAGCGCTATGTAAATTGTTGGCGCTATATAAATAAATGGTAATGTAATGGTTGTCTGATTCTGCAATACATTGTTACATGATCAGGGACTGAGTGTACAATAGTCATATACATTCTTAAGTTACCAAGAGCAGTATAATGAATGTTCAACCAGAGATCTAGACTTGTGCCATATATTCAATAATGGGCATAGGCAACTTTCATAGGAGAATAAACCTATGGTAAGAAGAGAAACTGTCCTGAGTTATGAAGCGTAATCTTAAAGTGATTAAGATATATTTTTCGTATTGAAAGTAATAGTGAATTGCTAGAGTAACTTCCAAGCAGAGATGATCGATGCTGATAACCATTAAGGAATTGCAAAATCTTCTGTAGTCTTAAACAGGCAGATTATACATGGTACAGTCTCTCTGATGTGTTCTGTGCACTGATTGTGAAGTATTCAAGAGTTTTTCAAACGTAAGGTTTTATTCATGAAAGAGTGAATTGAAATCTTAAGGCCAAAGTCGCAGTTGGAATCCATTCTTTTAATTAATAGCCCTCTAAGGGTTTTGTGAGTTGCAGGTGAATTGAGGGGATTTGAGATGAACATTTCATCTTATTGATTTAGCTATACAGTTTGCAGGTGCAAACTCACCAAGTTTGTCCCTGCTCAATATGTAGACCTACATTTGTGAGATTAAATGTTCCTCTCACCTCGATGCACCTGCAACTCAATTTTTAGTGAATAAACCCCCTTAGCGTTTTTTTTAGTTATAGGTACATTCGCAACAATCGTACCGCCAATATCGTGGGAGGAGATGATCATTTTTTTCCCCCCCATGCTGGAGCGCTGTTTGGCATCCCAGACGCTGCACACTAATTAGGGATTCTTTGTCAAAGAACTGCAGCTCTGCAACATGCCGGTCTATATAAAACAGGGCTTGACAAATTTAATTTAGTTTTAGGAGCCAGCTAAAAAAAACCCACATCCAGTTACATTCTCACACACACCACATACACAGCCAGTTACATTCTCACACACACCACATACACAGCCAGTTACATTCTCACACACACCACATACACAGCCAGTTACATTCACACACACCACATACACAGCCAGTTACATTCACACACACACCACATACACAGCCAGTTACATTCACACACACACAGACCACATACACAGCCAGTTACATTCACACACACACAGACCACATACACAGCCAGTTACATTCACACACACACAGACCACATACACAGCCAGTTACATTCACACACACACAGACCACATACACAGCCAGTTACATTCACACACACACAGACCACATACACAGCCAGTTACATTCACACACACACAGACCACATACACAGCCAGTTACATTCACACACACACAGACCACATACACAGCCAGTTACATACACACCATTTTTGTGTTTTTTTTTTTTTTTAAAGAACAAAAATGTATTTCTTACGGTGTCCTCCCTCCCTGCTGCTTACCTCATTGCAGGGGAGGGGGACATTTATGCTGGAGCCCGATCTTCTTTCGGAGCCTGCTAAGTGCCGTGTTGTCACGTGACACTCGGTCTGATTTCCTGGTCGCCATGGCGACCTGGCGCCCGGGGTTTGTCGAGCCCTGATATAAGACCTCTTGTGTGTTTTAAAGTTGCCATAGAAGGTTTAGTTAACTGTAGGCTCACCCCGCTTTGACTGCCGAATGCAAGCTGCTAGTTAAGGTCCCCCTGCTGATCCTATGCCAAAATGAGGGTCTCTCTCTGCGCTAGCTCTCACTGTGGGCCCGGTCGCCCACCAGACAGCTGTCTGCTTCCTATGGAAGCATGGCAAATGTCAGTCAGAGGATAAACTGGTGTGTACTATCAAAAGTACATGCCAGGTTATACTCGTACTAGGAACAACTAAAATTTCACTTATGCTTCTATATTAGTTCCTTTAAATGTAGGATTCAATTATTAGGAATCCATTTTTCAAAAATGATACTGTAAGTATAAATGTGGTCATTATCATATTAGATTGAAGTACATGTAAAGGGTGTTTTTTGTTTTTATATGTAGCATATATAAATGACAGGCTCTTAATAAACTGTAAAAGCAAACAATTCCCCACTCAGAACACCCTCAGGTTAGGTTGCTAAAATTGTTCACAGTTCTGCAGCTGAGACTTCATGAATTCTCAAGGGACTCTGCCTTTCAGCCAACTTTGTGCAAAGTTGCATAAAACCCTGTAGCTGAACTCACTAACTTTTACTAAGAGGTGAAGTCTTCACCTCACTATATTTGTCATTGAACTTTACCATAGTCTTAGCTGTTAACAAATCCCACTGTGTTCAATTATAGAATCCAGAGAATTGTTCACTTTAGCTCAGAAATCACCTGTGTGCTGAACAGGTATTTGGGGAACAGGCTGATATTTAACTCTTCATATCTCTGTATGTGCACTGGTTGAACTTAACTTCACTAAACAAAACGCCCCAGCCAATGTCACCCAAACTACTCGTACGTGT
This sequence comes from Pelodytes ibericus, assembly GCA_036172795.1. Classification (NCBI taxonomy): domain Eukaryota; kingdom Metazoa; phylum Chordata; class Amphibia; order Anura; family Pelodytidae; genus Pelodytes; species Pelodytes ibericus. The sequence goes on along the minus strand of CM069859.1, from coordinate 120,462,198 downwards.
CGGCTTTGTCCCCTAGTAGCTTGTCAGGTGGCTTAAAGCAGGGCTCGACAAACCCCGGGTGCCGTTGCCCTAATGTTCCCCTTGCCGCTGCCATCCGTCTTTTGCAGCGCGAGGGGACAGACAGCAAGCTCCGCCCCCTCGCGCAACACGTGTGTTAGTGTTCAGCCGAAAGAGCCATGAGGATCGGCTGCGGCACGAATGTTCCCCCTCCCCAGCAATGAGGTAAGGCAGCAGGGAGGGGAAACATTCGTGCCGCAGCCGATCTTCATGGCTCTTTCGGCTAAGTGCTGGGTTGTCAACCCAGCACTCAGAAGTTAAGAAGGGAAAAAAAAAAACTTGTGTATGTTTGAGTTGTATATGTGAAGTGTGGGGGAGGGATGTATATGTGAAGGGGGGGTATATATGTGAAGTGTGGGGGGGAGGTGTATATGTGAAGGGGAGGTATATATGTGTGAAGTGTGGGGGCAGGTGTATATGTGAAGGGGGGGTATATATGTGAAGTGTGGGGGGGTATATATGTGAAGTGTGGGGGGAGGTGTATATGTGTGAAGTGTGGGGGGAGGTGTATATGTGAAGGGGGGGTATATATGTGTGAAGTGTGGGGGGAGGTGTATATGTGAAGGGGGGGTATATGTGTGAAGTGTGGGGGGAGGTGTATATGTGAAGGGGGGGTATATGTGTGAAGTGTGGGGGGAGGTGTATATGTGAAGGGGGGGTATATATGTGTGAAGTGTGGGGGGAGGTGTATATGTGAAGGGGGGGGTATATGTGTGAAGTGTGGGGGGAGGTGTATATGTGAAGGGGGGGGGTATAAATGTGAAGTGTGGGGGGAGGTGTATATGTGAAGGGGGGGTATATATGTGAGGTGTGGGGGGAGGTGTATATGTGAAGTGTGTGTGTGTATATGTGACGTGGGTTGGTGTGTGTGGGGTGTATATGTGACGTGGGTTGGTGTGTGTGGGGTGTATATGTGACGTGGGTTGGTGTGTGTGGGGTGTATATGTGACGTGGGTTGGTGTGTGTGTTTATGAATTGCGTGTATGTTTGCGTGATTGTCTGGCTCCTAAAAATTTTTGCTGGCTCCTAGACTAAAATAAATTTGTCAAGCCCTGGCTTAAAGCATTTTGAGTGGCTAGTATGTCTACATTTTGGAAATGTGTAGAAAAAAATATAAACTTATTTTAATTTCAGCCTTTTCATCCATGATAATGGCGAAAACGTGAAAACTAAGTCATATAGGAAGATGTTACAAATATGGCCATTGCAACAAACCCTAGGATAACGGCATCCAAGAGGGCAGCATAATCAGAAATGGTTTGTGTTGGGCCTTGCTATTTTTGTATTTAATATACCGTAATGTTGAAGAATAGCTTGTTAGCCATATAACAATATTTGGTTATTTAACAGTAAAACAAAAGAAGTTGAAATTAGATTTTGCTGTTAAATGGGCTTCATTTCTACACTAAATTGCTATGGAATAGAAAAATCAATCAAGTTATGATAATTTTAACCCCGCTTGACTGTCCCATTTTCAGAAGCTTTTGATTGGTACACTTGCACCAGCAGCACACTGGGAGTTAACTAAAACTTTAGTTATTTGATCAAATGTACCACATACAGAGAATAAGCTCGTCCTTCCTGGCTTTCCAACTTGGCTACTAAAGTCTGATTCTTGCAGTTCACTTGTCAGTACACTTTTTGTCCAGTGTTGTATAATAGGGCTATGCAAATTTAACCAATGTTTTTTGGCAACACAATATGTGGTGATCACCCCTGAATAGAATTTGGGATGATTGTCGCCAGATCTGATCTAGAATAAAAAAAAAAAAAATTGATAAAAATATCAGTGTCCCTCCCCCTGGGATCAGCGAACTTCTGCTGGCCCAATAAATAAATAAAAAGCTTCTTAGACTCCTGTTGCAGTTCTGGGCAGGCCCCTATAATGTATTTACCATAAGATATTCCTATACTATGCATTAACCTGTCCAATACAAACATATTCACCTCAGTCTCACATTGCATCATGGCCTCGTAATCCATACGTGATCTTGAATTACTCTGTGGTTGACTCAGATTTATAACTTCTTGTCTTGTTTCCTAGCCTTTTTGTGAGCTTTCATTTGCATTTAAAAGGAGCATCAAATAATTATAGATGCACAGATTAAGAGAAAATGTTGTTTTACATTTTGTCTGTGTGTCTCCTGTTCATGGCAACACAATCGCTAATAAGTGGATTTTAATATGTAAGTATGTCTACAAGCATCTGGAAGATATATTGGGGGTCAAGTAGAGTAGAGCAGGATACAAACTGCTTCAGTAGCAGGGCTGTGGGTTCAATACAATGCTTTTAAGTGCGGGAGATGCAACCAGATGAGGGAAAAACCAAATAAGCCACACATCCACTAAACATTGTATAACAATAAATGTGGAACCACACACATGTCTAATGAGTCATGTTTTTTAGCATTTGATATTGTGTATTTTATTGGCTTAGGAGATTTAGAGGCCAAAACTTCAAGACCATGTAGATCTTTTGAGATATACCTGTAGATAAATGTAAAATTAATAGGAATGGTACATTATCTGCGGAAATAATTTTTATGCATGTCAAAGTTTACCAAATGTGCAATTTACTGCAATGCAAATCTGTCAAATGATTACAGTTGGTTCAAATACAGAACCAAATTGTTGATTGTACAATACGAAGAATTCCAGGATCCTTCATAAACTTAGCAAAAGGGTTGAGTGCAAACACAGATTCCATATCAATGGTCACAGATTTAAATTAAAAAAAAAAGAGTTTCAGTGGAAATTTTTATAGATGATGTGACTTTGATCATAGGTAATATGGATAATACCCATACGTATCAGGGTTATTTTTAGCTTCCGAAAAGAACCCAAGAATAGACAGTTGCCTGTATAATTAAGATTCTGCAGTAATAGTCTTCAGAATGTGCATTCACAAAGTATAAATCATTAGCAGCATCTTGTTGCCATGGCAACCTTAATATATACGGTTATTGAGGAATAAAATGACTTCCACTAGTCACTTTTTATATTTCTTTGTTTTTTATTTTTTTTTATCCCATTTAACAATGACCCAGCAAGATTAGTAATTTGGGAAGTCTAAAGATCTGCTAATGCCATTATTTGAAGGCTTCTGTAGCACCTTTTTGGTTTAGAGATAGGAAGTAGAGACTATGAAGGGAAAGGATCAAGTTGTGATTTAATCTAGTATTGCAATTTAACCCTTTGAGCATTACATACGGTCTCCCTACAACTGCATCTTTTTAGTTATCTTTTAATCTGTCCTAATTTAATTGATCACTTATGATTTGCTTTAGGGATCGACCGATATTGATTTTTTAGAGCCGATACCGATACCGATAACCTGTGAACTTTCAGGCCGATAGCCGATAACTTATACCGATATTTCGTGCATTTTAATTTTTTGGGAAAAAAAAAAATTTCTACACAAATCTGCTGTTAAATGAACATGTTTATTGTTAACGTTTAGCTTTTTTTTGTAAATCTTTTTCATTGCTAAATAAAAATAAATAATGCAGCAAAACAATGGTGATATGGTCAAATACAACAAATTGGACCACTTTTTTTTTTTTTTTTAAATAAATATCAGTCAAAAGGTAACAAGAACAACAATGTTCAATTGCACATAGTCCATACTTAGATTAAATCTTAGTAAAATGAGCAGCAATGACATAGGCAATTATATCAAAGGGACACTACAGTAAATATAAGCAAGGCATCAAAACAGCTTAATTAACCCCTTAGTGACAAGACATTTTCACCTTGACTTTCCCTTGGTGACAATGGCTGTTTTGACATTTCTAGGGTGTTTGTGTTTAGCTGTAATGTTTTGCTTTCTCACATACAGTACCCACACAAATTATGTTGTTTTTATCGTCATAAGAAGGGCTTTCATTAGATACCATTATGTTCATCATATCTTATAATTTACTACAAAAAAAATCATAAAATATGATGAAAAATTAAAAAAAACCCACTTTTTCTAACTTTGACCTAAAATATAATTTACCCAAATAAAATCATTAAAAAAGACCCCGGCTAAATAGTTTATAAATGTTGTCCCGAGTTCAAAAATATGCATGTTTCCATATTTTTCGGTATTTTTTTGCGAGTTATGGGGCAAAAACCAAAAATAGTGTTTTTTGGTTTTTTCCTATATTGATCTTTTGACCCCAACCCGAACCCAAAATTTAACCCTAACACTAAATTTAACCCCAAATCTAATCCTTATTATATCCCTTAATATTTTTTAACTTTAATTTAATTTTAACCCTATCCCTTATGCTAAAAAATATTTAATTTTAACCCTATAGGCTAATATAGCTAAATAACCTATTTTTATTTAATTAAATATGTATTTTAATTATTTTCCATTGCAATGCTACTAAACCACCACTAGGGGTAGTCAAGTAGCATATTCAGAGCGACGGAAGTGAAGTTACTTTCACTTCCGAAGCTCAGACCGGCAGAGGACTTAGCCATATTGACGGAGCAGCATGCTCAATATGGCTCCCCACGATCGCTCCGTGGGGCGATCGTGGGGGTCCCAAAATAGAAATATCAGTGCTGGCTATTGCCTCGATGTCGAGGCAATAGACCAGCACTGTTAAAGCGGTTTTCGCGATCGTTGATCGCGAAAACTGCTTCATTCAAATATCGGCATTATCGGTAAAGTTAGATGCCGATACCGATAATTTAGGAAACTGTGAATATCGGCCGATAATATCGGTTAAACCGATAATCGGTCGATCCCTAATTTGCTTTACTCAAGCCTTTACTTTTTAGTTTGTAAAGAGCGATCACAAACAGAAAAGCAAACACCACATTAAAATGCTGGTGCTGTAGTGGAGTCATTTTCTGGAAGGAAGAAGGCATTGCTCAAGTGATTACAGGGCCTAGCCTGCATAAAATACAGTCTTCTATCTTACCTTTTCCTGGTAATAAAGTAAACTTGACATTCTTACCATAGCACGCCACCAGGTTTTAGAAAGACTTTAAAACCAGCTCAAGTTTTGACTGCCGGAAGGAAGTCAGTCTTGCTTATGTTAAATGTAATCAGTATTACATTTAAACATGCATGCTAGCTTTTTAATTGAGACGTGTGGAGAAAGGACCATTTATATCCTGGTAAATGTGAAATTCAGAGAGCAGTTGCAAACCTAACACAATCCAATACCCTAGAGACACTCCAGGCATCAAACTCATTCTTTGTTTCATCTGTTGGTTTTAACCTATACATTGTAAATGTTTTTTTTTTTATTTATTTTTTGCTACAAAGTCATGCAGGCATTCCTTAAGAATCTCTTGCAAAAGATCCTGTACTATCCCTCCCTCTGCTTTTGCTTACTTGCAAAAAGACTAGTGCAGATTCCCTGGGTCAACAGTTCATGAGTATGTGAAGTAACAACTTCATTCAGAAGCTAGTAACTGTTATTTTTTTTTTTTTTATGAAGACAGTGATTGGAAGTGTACTGTGCTTTCCTGGTTCCCAGTAGATGCTGGGGACTTTCATTTTCTGCTTGAGCTACCAGGGTCATGGTGGGCTAGATCAGTCCCCAAGAGCAAGCCTGCACAACGTATGAAACAAATACAAGAATGCTGTCAGCACTCAAGTTCCAGACAATAAGCAAATATGATCCAGTATAAAAAAAATATATATTTATTCAATGTCCTTGGACTAATATCATCTGCAATACATTCTCAGCAATACAAAAAGAGTCAGAACATGTTGGGTAAGTTTCCACTTGTGAGGCAAACGCTTAAGGAGTTTCACACATCTTGCAAAATTAGTGCATTATTAGTGTGCTTCACACATTAATTCTAGAAGCACTTATGCGCAGAAAGTGTAAAGAGTTTGCCTTACAAGTTGAAACTTACCACAGGGCTCGACAAACCCCGGGCGCCAGGTCGCCATGGCGACCAGGATATCAGACCTGGCGCCCGGGTGCTGTTTGTCACAGGGAGCCCTTGCCGGTGTTCTGACGAATTACTCGAGCAAATTCTCCTGCGCAATCGCAGGAGAATTTGCTCACTGCGCATGCGCAGAAAGTTACAGCTGATAACTCAGCATGCGCGAGCTAACCAACCCACATCCCGCCCCCCGCACACCCCTTCTCACCAGCTGATCGGACAGCGGCGGTACACAGCGCATGCGCGCGGCTATCAAGCCGTGTATGGATTGAAAGAAAACGCTGGTATGTAACACGGGGCGGGGGGGGGAAACATAAGGAGCCAACAGAGAGGTAAGCACCCTGGTGAGGGCTGCCTCATCTTCATGGGAGTTGTGATCCTCCTGCTGTGTTACTTACCAGCGTTTTCTTTGAATCCAGCCACGGACACAGCGCATTCCCACACGGCTTGATAGCCGCGCGCATGCGCTGTGTACCGCCGCTGTCCGATCAGCTGGTGAGAAGGGGTGTGCGGGGGGCGGGATGTGGGTTGGTTAGCTCGCGCATGCGCGGTGGACATAAAGTTACAGCTGAGTTATCAGCTGTAACTTTCTGCGCATGCGCAGTGAGCAAATTCTCCTGCGATTGCGCAGGAGAATTTGCTCGAGTAATTCGTCAGAACACCGGCTGCCATCAGTTTTACTTTCAGCGCGAGGGGAGAAAGTCTGTGCGGATCACACAGACTGTAAGCTCCGCCCCCTCACGCAACACGTTGTAGTGCCGATTGTCACGTGACAACACGTGCAGGAACCAAAAGAAGATCGGGCTCCAGCATAAATGTCCCCCTCCCCTGCAATGAGGTAAGCAGCAGGGAGGGAGGACACCGTAAGAAATACATTTTTGTTCTTTGGTCTGTGTGTATGTATGAGTGAATGTAACTGGCTGTGTATGTATGTGTGAATGTAACTGGCTGTGTATGTATGAGTGAATGTAACTGGCTGTGTATGTATGTGTGAATGTAACTGGCTGTGTATGTATGTGTGAATGTAACTGGCTGCGTATGTATGTGTGAATGTAACTGGCTGCGTATGTATGTGTGAATGTAACTGGCTGCGTATGTATGAGTGAATGTAACTGGCTGGGTATGTATGAGTGAATGTAACTGGCTGGGTATGTATGAGTGAATGTAACTGGCTGGGTATGTATGTGTGAATGTAACTGGCTGGGTATGTATGTGTGAATGTAACTGGCTGGGTATGTATGTGTGAATGTAACTGGCTGGGTATGTATGTGTGAATGTAACTGGCTGGGTATGTATGTGTGAATGTAACTGGCTGGGTATGTATGTGTGAATGTAACTGGCTGGGTATGTATGTGTGAATGTAACTGGCTGGGTATGTATGTGTGAATGTAACTGGCTGGGTATGTCTGTGTGAATGTAACTGACTGTGTGTGTGTGTGTGTGTGTGTGTGAATGTAACTGACTGTTTGTGGTGTGTGAATGTAACTGACTGTTTGTGGTGTGTGAATGTAACTGACTGTTTGTGGTGTGTGTGTGCATGTAACTGACTGTTTGTGCTGTGTGTGTGTGTGCATGTAACTGACTGTTTGTGCTGTGTGTGTGTGTGCATGTAACTGACTGTTTGTGCTGTGTGTGTGTGCATGTAACTGACTGTTTGTGCTGTGTGTGTGTGCATGTAACTGACTGTTTGTGGTGTGTGTGTGTGTGTGAATGTAACTGACTGTTTGTGGTGTGTGAATGTAACTGACTGTTTGTGGTGTGTGTGTGCATGTAACTGACTGTTTGTGGTGTGTGTGTGCATGTAACTGACTGTTTGTGGTGTGTGTGTGTGCATGTAACTGACTGTTTGTGGTGTGTGTGTGTGCATGTAACTGACTGTTTGTGGTGTGTGTGTGTGCATGTAACTGACTGTTTGTGGTGTGTGTGTGTGCATGTAACTGACTGTTTGTGGTGTGTGTGTGTGTGCATGTAACTGACTGTTTGTGGTGTGTGTGTGTGCATGTAACTGACTGTTTGTGGTGTGTGTGTGTGAATGTAACTGACTGTTTGTGGTGTGTGTGTGTGAATGTAACTGACTGTTTGTGGTGTGTGTGTGTGTGAATGTAACTGACTGTTTGTGGTGTGTGTGTGTGTGAATGTAACTGACTGTTTGTGGTGTGTGTGTGTGTGAATGTAACTGACTGTTTGTGGTGTGTGTGTGAATGTAACTGACTGTTTGTGGTGTGTGTGTGAATGTAACTGTTTGTGGTGTGTGTGTGCATGTAACTGACTGTTTGTGGTGTGTGTGTATGTAACTGACTGTGGTGTGTGTGTATGTAACTGACTGTGGTGTGTGTGTGAATGTAACTGACTGTGGTGTGTGTGTGTGCATGTAACTGACTGTATGTGGCGTTTGTGAATGTAACTGGCTGTGGATGTGAGGTGGGTGTATGCGACTGTCTCCGTGTGTTTATGATATTGTGATGTGCCGTTGTCTGGCTCCTAAATTTTTTAGCTGGCTCCTAAAACTAAATTAAATTTGTCAAGCCCTGACTTACCACATGCTCTGACTCTGTTTGTATTGCTGGGGATGCTGCTTACTTTCTTTTTTTTGTATTGATTTGCACAAATAGGACTTTGAATAACCTATATATATTTGTGTGTGTGTGTGTGTGTGTGTGTGTGTGTGTGTGTTATACAGGATCACCTTTGCATATTGCCTGGAATTTGAGTACTAACAGCATTTCTGCATTTGTTTTAAACCTGGAGTTTGATATCTTCTTACTGTCTGGGCACCACCAGTGCTTTTGAATCAGTCATTTGCTGTTTTTCTGCAAAAAAAGTATGTTTTGAAGTGAAGTATTGCAAATCCAGAAAAATTTATAATAATTGGGTAAAATGTTATATCCCAAATTTAACTTAAAACTGTAAACTGTATATAGCAATGCAGTGCACCTGATACATCAAAGACCATCACGTGGCGTAAAAGCAGCGAATGCAGAATAGTAAACTGTACAAACTCGTAAAAATACATTTTCACAACCAAAAATAATATATCCTAACTAATGGCTGAATTCAAAATTTGTTCACATGTCCACAAGAAAAGGTTTTAATAATTCCTGAAATGAATAATAATGGATAAAAAGATAATGGAAAGCCACAAGAACACAGTATCAACATTCTTAATACAAATGGTAGACACATATAAAAAGGTCACAGTCCTGATTTTAAATCCAAATGAGTGCATAGTTTTTAATCAATGTACTCATCACGTCTCTTCCTGGCCTATTTTTATAATGAAGTCACTGCTCTTCCTTTTTTTTTTTCTTGACTGACTAAATCCCCAAATACCTAGGGTGATGCTGGTGGTAGTTCTTAGTGTGCAGAGATGTTATGTTTGCCGCAACCCTTTCTAATGCAACAGACATGTTCACCAATGTTCGACCCACTTTTACAACTTTTACAACTAAGACTGTAGCGTGGGGAGCGCGAGCAGCACTTACTGAGCTCTGTGTGTGTTTTACACTCAGAGCTCATGCTGCTTGGCTCCCCGTGAAGCAGACACCCCCAACAGAGGACGGGGGGAGAGTACAGAGATGGGGTGGAAGGGGAGAGTACAGAGATGGGGTGGAAGAGTGGGAGAAAACAGATGGGGTAGAGAAATAGATGGTGGTAGGATGGGGAGAGGGGGGAAGAGGGTGAGTCATGGGACAGTAGTGGGAAGGAGGGAGGTGCACCAAAAAGCACTTTCGCCTGTGAAGCAAAAAATCCTTCCACCCGCCATGTGAGCCAAGGATTGTAATGTCCGCTACTGAACAGGACCTAACTATTCACATCCACCTTCTTAAAATGGGTCTTGGTCGGTGGTTAGTTCTGTACCTCAGTCGTTATTATTCAAAAATATTAGGAAGGCAACAAGTTCTTGCTCGGGACCATCCCAAATAGTCATCTTTACAGTGTCTGGCAACATCACAAGTTTCCTTTGGGTTAACGGCTTAGCACTACAGTTACATTAATTTTAATGATCATTCAGAGCATGTTTGCATTGCAAATTAACATTTACTTTTTATTGAAATATAATATGTCCTTTATTTAACTAACTCCAAATATATTCTTGTTAGCGTATGTGATAAACAAACCTGCAGTGTTATCACCATGCCGTAAATATTGATTACATGTTACATCCTTTTTCACTTGCCGTTAATGTTCAGTATTGACAAACAGGAATATCCTCTTTTTTGTTGATTTATACTTACTTTCTTAAAGGGACAGACTAACTCACAAACTCACTTTGGCGCAAGATGAAGATTACTGCTTGTAATAAGACTTTTATTCCAGTGTGATTTGATGGAGGCATTCTGCATCAATCACATTTTTAACATTTGACTTAAATCCTCCCCAGTGATTACTCTGCATGTTTACTGCAGGTGCGGCAGCGCTGATTATAGAGACACTGAGAATATATTTTACTATAAAAACAGGAAATGCCATTCATTTGAATGAAATTATTCTCATTGGTTACTGCAGCAAAAAAAAAAAAAAAAAAGACTTTTTTACTCAGCTAGTGTGGGCAATACTGGCTTCTTGCAAACTGCTGTAAATTCACAATATCATCTAGCTGATGCAAAGCAAAATGTAAAAAAAGGATTTTAAAGTACTTTGGAAGATGCATTTGTGGCTGATCACAGACCCTCCAGTTTCCATGATGCTCATTCAGCCGTTTCCATAGTTGAAAATTCTTGAAACTTTATTACACAAGAACTTGGGTGCCACCAGCCCATTATGAGTGGAATAGATTGGTGCAGCTATTACTAATATTTAAACCTCCAGCTAGTGTGGACTACAGTTACCATGATACTCCTTTTTTTTTTTTTTTTTTTTTGCCATCAAGGACATTCAGTAGGAGAAGGCTCTTACCTAAACTTTGTTTTTATACTGTGACTTTAAAGAATGTTTCTATAAAAAAATCCAAACATTGTGTTAGCAGCAATGTAAAGACTTAAGATGTGTTTAACCCCTTGACGACAAAGGACGTGCCCGGCACGTCCTGCAGTGAATGAAGCGGTTTTCGCGATCAACTATCGCGAAAACCGCTTTAACAGTGCTGATCTATTGCCTCGACATCGAGGCAATAGCCAGCACCGAAATTTCTATTTTGGGGACCCCCACGATCGCCCCACGGAGCTGCTGCTCTGTCAATATGGCTAAGCCCTCTGCCGGTCTGAGCTTCGGAAGTGAAAGTAACTTCACTTCCGTCGCTCTGAATATGCTACTTGACTGCCCCTAGTGGTAGTTTAGTAGCATTGCAATGGAAAATATTTTAAGTACATATTTAATTAATTAAAAACAGGTTATTTAGCTATATTAGCATATAGGGTTAAAATTAAATATTTTTTTAGCATAAGGGATAGGGTTAAAATTAAATTAAAGTTAAAAACTATTAAGGGATATAATAAGGATTAGAGTTGGGGTTAAATTTAGTGTTAGGGTTACATTTTGGGTTCGGGTTGGGGTCAAAAGATCAATATAGGAAAAGACCCAAAAACACTATTTTTGGTTTTTGCCCCATAACTCGCAATAAAATACCGAAAAATATGGAAACATGCATATTTTTGAACTCGGGACAACATTTAGAAACTATTTAGACGGGGTCTTTTTTAATGATTTTATTTGTGTAAATTATATTTTAGGTCAAAGTTAGAAAAAGTGTTTATTTTTAAATTTTTCATATTTTATGATTTTTTTTGTAGTAAATTATAAGATATGATGAACATAATGGTATCTAATGAAAGCCCTTCTTATGACGATAAAAACAACATATAATTTGTGTGGGTACTGTATGTGAGAAAGAAAAAAATTACAGCTAAACACAAACACCCCAGAAATGTCAAAAGAGCCATTGTCACCAAGGGAAAGTCAAGGTGAAAATGTCTTGTCACTAAGGGGTTAAAATTTGAAACAGGTGCACCCAGATTCGCACACACACCTCAAGTGATGTTGACATCACACAATGCTAAGTGTGCGTCAGCATTCTAGTCATTGTCAGATCTCGACTTCATCATTTGAGGATGGGCAGATACTTGGTTCTTCCACAAAATTCAATGAATATTCCATGTTGTATAATTCATTAATTACCTAGTTATTATTTCAATCTTGTTGAAGGCAAAAGCAATGCTTAATGATTTGTTTTTCCATTCAAAGTAGTATATTTCAGTTTTCCGAGTAATACATTTAACCATCTGGACTTGTTTTATCACTAGAATACAATATAAAATAAAGTATTCCTTTGTTTTGTTAGGTGAAACATTTAGATTGTAAGCTTTTTGTGAGAAATGTTCAGTACTTAACAATGCTGCATAATCTGTTGCAACTCTGTAATTAATGATAATGGATGTAATCTAATTAATGGCTATTTAAATCCTTTGCTGATGTGGCTTAATATATATTGACAGATTATTTATAGCTGTTTTGTCCAGATTGATGGATAGATATGTACTTTTAAATAGTGTCTACAGGGAGAGGACACAAATGAGTGTTCAAAATGCCTAGGGAAAGAAAGGACAAACAAATGCATATTAAAGCTATCAATTTAAATGTCCATATGTATTTTTTGTTTGTTTCGCAATACTTAAGATGGCATCTCCTGCTCAGTGCAAACATTTAGCCCCCACTAGTATCTCTCAGGATCCACTCAAATGTCCTCCTGTAGAGATCTATTTGGGATGACTAATGTGCGTGTATTAAATCACACAAACAGTTACACCCCCACCAGTATCATGGTATTCTAAATAATTACCCGATCAGTTGGCATGGACCAGGATTCTGAATCTCAAATTAACACCCCTCTCCAAACAGAACAAAAGGGGCTAAATGAGATATTTTCACTTTCATTTCTAGTCTTTCAGTAGAGTATTTCTACTAACCCCTTACCGACGCGTCAACGTTCTATGCTGTCCTGATTTTAGAGTGTCTAAAAGATGCTACGATGGCATAGAACGTCCTCCCCACAAGGAGTGGCCACTTTGAGTGGCCTCAGTTTGACAGGGAAAATGTAGCCGGTGCTTAAAGTGAGCACAAGCTACATTTCACTAAATCGCGCTGTGCCCAAAATCCGGGTTCAGGCATGCCTCTGTGACGTCACACGGGAGGTCTCCCGATCTTTTGGCAGGGACCCACGCGGTCTAGTAAGACCCTGAGTGGGTCTTCCATTGTGTTCCTGGCTGTCAATCACCTTGTGATCGATGGCCAGGAACAAAACGTGGCATTTTGGTGCTTGCGTCGTTAGGGACACAAGCACCATGCGTAACGAAGGGGTTAAAAAGGTTTGCACGTAATGCACTTTCAATTTATCTTTAACTTTTTGCCTACAGTCAGTTACTATACATCCTATTCAATATATCTGATCAGCAAAGGTCAAATGGAACAATTTGTAACATAAGAAACACAATATCACAAAACATTCAACTATTTTAAGATTTGAATTCCCCTTCTCTCATTGATGGTTATCCCAGCTATCCGACACATTATATGTTTACATGCTTATGTATTTCAGGGGAAGCAAATTCATGATGGGTATCAGTGCTTCAGTGGCACAGATGCTTGATGGATGGATGTGGTCTTGTAATGTGTATAAAGCAATATAGTTTTTAATTGGTATAAATAGACCCTATATAATGCATAATATATCTCTGAGGTTTATCTCAGAAATTTTACAATTCAGCTTTGAGCTACAAATTAAAGGAAAAAAACCACTGTAAACGCACATGATTCTCATTTTGTGCACAAGAGCAATGATTGCATGAAATAGTAAAAAAAAAAAAAATCTTTACTAGAGCCTCTGAACTAAAAGTATAGTACCCTTTCTTTTCAACATTTCAAGTCTTCCACTATCATACAATCATACCAGCTGACTGTGTCCTATGTCCTGGGGTCACTTTTGACTCTTTCTACTTCGTTCCTCATATTCAGTCTTTAGCCAAATCCTGTCGTCTGCACCTAAGGAATATCACGCTTTCGCCCGTTCCTCAGTGCAGAGACTGCTAAAATCCTAGTGCACTCGCTTGTGATCTCTTGCCTTGACTACTGTAACAGCCTCCTGACTGGACTTCCTCTGGCTCGTCCTTCTCCCCTTCAATCTATTCAAAACATAGCTGCCAGACTCATCTTTCTTGCTCTTGGTCTGATTCGGCTGCAACGTCCTCCACTGGCTCCCCGTCTGCTCTAGGATAACATTTTAAATTCTGCTTTTACCTACAAAGCCCTCCACTCCTCAGCCCCTCCGTGCATTGCCTCCCTTTTTTAAGATACTTCCCTGCACTACCTCTGCGCTCCTCAGTGGGACTACAGCTCTCCAACCTCATCACCTCTTTCCACTCGCGCCTCCAGGATTTTGCCTGAGCTGCCCGCTGTCTTTGGTACTCCCTTCGTCAGAGCGACAAAAAAGGGGGGTGGGTGCTACAATGCCCGAGAACAAACAGTACTGCAATAGTCTGTCCTGTAGGATAATACCTACTCGGGAGAGCAACTCCATTTTTTGCCTGCTTACACCATTGCAGAGGAACCACTCCATTAGCATATCAGACTGATCCCACCCATAAGGGCAGTCCAGATCCGAAATGCATGGATAGTACCCTCTACACGAGGAACACAGCAAACCACAGACGTACGTTTCGGCCTACAATGGCCCCTTTCGCAGAGCATCCAGCTCTTTCCTTCCTTTTCAAACTTTAAAAAGTCCCTCAAAATTCATCTCTGTAATGAAGCTTACTATCCTTCCAACTAGCATACCGGTTGATTTAGCTCTAGCTGATCCCACCTTGCTCTCGCTGTCCTCAATCACTGTTAGTATCCCATAGATTTCAACTGATCCAGCTAGAGCACACAAACTTTATCTTTGGCTAAACTCACCTAGTGCCAACCATCCACATTACTGTTACTACAACTACATTCCCTCTGACCTCTTCACTCCCTTGTGTTTCTCATGTACCCTGTTCTCTACCTCATGTACCAGTCCGTTTCTAGTTTGTCTAACTTGGTATGTAATTCCCTTCTATGCTCTGTATCTAGCGCTATGTAAATTGTTGGCGATACTTTATATTACAATGTTAATGTAATGTATTCATACTAGCCATACTCTTTTGTATGGTTAACAACCTCCACCTGTCTTTCAAGTCCTTCAGTATAGTGGTTTGAAAGCACCTTGGATTTGCCAAACAATAACATTTCTGTGTATTCTGTAAAGTAAGACTGATTTCTGTGTTATCTGCATTGCACAAAAACTATTTTTGTGTGTGGTTTTGGACAGCATCTCGCATGTTCCCTACCTTGGATTCCAGACTGCAGTTTCATTGATTCTCTCTCCTTTCAAGGCTATTTGGGAATTGACCTGATTGTGGGTGTAAACCACATGTGCCTTACAATTCCATTCAAAATTTACCATCTGTTATTTTGTACTCATTGTACTCATTCAGATGAGTGCTGTGAATTATTGTTAGTGGTGTAATCCCATTAATGATACTAGTACTAGATTACCCCTATGTACTGGAAAGTCTGTTCATTGGGTTTTATAGAAAAAATAAAAAGCTGCATTTAAAGCAAAAACCTGTGCTTATTACTGTTAGTTCTGTACATTTTACTGAATAAAGAAAATGAATGATTTAAAAAAAAAAAGTTTTCTTACACAGGCACATTAATATAGGAGATTATAGTACTACTTAAGGTAGCAGTGTTGATTTTATGTTCTCAAGGGATGTAATCCTGTCCCTTTCAGGCTATATCTAGTTAATGTACAATAAAATCATTCACAGTGTGTATTAGTAAGACCTCTAACATGAGGAGTATTTTTATTGTCATTGTAATGATTCACTCAAAGTGAATATATTTGTAACCACCATTTTGTTCGATCATGTATAATGTAAGTGGGTTGTTGTTTTTTTTTTTTTTTTCTTTCGGTTACATTCTTGAGTATTCATCATGTGACTGTTTACAATTCTTATCTGGCCAGCATACTCGTTACTGGAGTCACTTTATAGTGCAAAAACAGCTGTGTCTGAAAAGCACCAGTTAAGAGATAATTAAGAATGTGTTATGGTCTGAATCTATCAAGTTTACTTGCCTTCAGAATTCAGCTTCAAGGGCATGTAATCATACTACTTGCACTGGCCTGATAATGCAAAATCCAACAGGCTACTACTGACCTCTACAAGAATCCATGCTTTTTGTATATGCTTGCCAGATCAGTGAGGTTATTTTTATTTATTTAATTCATTGTACAGTTCTTTTAATTGATTTTCCTTTGAAAATACATGATGTCCACATACTGAAAGGAAGCATGTTGGTTGCATTTTATGGCTAAAACAACTGATCTGGCAATCCTATATTTACAAGAATGAGGAAACTTGTTTTGTTCAATTCCCAACACTAGATTATTGTAGACTATGCATCTGTTCAAGTAGGCAAAATACAGAAATGATCTAACTATTTTGTTCCCTTTGTCCTGTTCTAATGTTAGCAGGGTTCCCTTTGAAACCTAACTATTGGACCACTTTGTGGTTATAAATGGAACAAAATGTTTTTTCACTTCAAGGGTTCTCAAGTAGAGTGATTCTGCAAAGTGCACGCCGCAAATTACTGCAAACAATAAAGTATGTCATTTGTTAAAGCATCAGGGTAATTAAATCACCTGAATAATGTGAGCCTGTAAAGCAGTGTGAAATTTATGGCGGTCTAAAATAGCATGGGATACCACATATCTACTTCTACACTTATATTTACTGAAACACACATTGCCCTTGAGTGTTTTGTACATGTTAACTGCTGCAATGTGCTGCTTGCCCACCTTCTCTCCATCTAACATTCTCTGCACAGCTACAGTTCTCTACGCACACACATTTACAGCTTCTCCATGTGTGGCAGCCATTTTAGCATGTCCTGCCACATGCAACATTCCATATCTATACATTACAAGCTATTCTTGACACTGCTATTACATGTGTTATAGTAACTACAGGTGTGTGTGTGAGTTATGTGCATAGTGCAATTTTACATGTGGCCTATGGTGTATGAGTATTTTCAATTCGCTTACCGTTTCTTCACCACCCCCACAGCGTGATTATCCCGACCAACTTTGTTGATATAATCCATGACCTCCTGCCAGATATCATTTCTGTTCTTCAGGCTTTTCTTCTTGACTGCTGCCCCTATATTATCCAGTTGTAATGCTGGCACAGCTTACAGACTAGTTCCAGCTTCTACACTACCAAAAACTATGGGCAGTTGCCCCCCGCCCCCTCCTGCTTCCACTGTCCTGGTCACCCCCTGCCCTGTCCCTTGGCTTGACATTTATTAATATTATTCTTTTTGTGTGTGCTGCAATCTGCAGATCCTGGTTTAACCCCTCAGTGACAAGACATTTTCACCTAGACTTTCCCTTGGTGATAATGGCTGTTTTTACATTTCTGGGGTGTTTGTGTTTAGATGCAATTTTCTTCTTTCTCACATACTGTACCCGCACAAATTTATATGTTGTTTTTATCATCATAAGAAGGGCTTTCATTAGATACCATTATGTTCATCATATCTTATAATTTACTACAAAAAAAATCATAAGATATGATGAAAAATTTAAAAAAACACACTTTTTTTTCTAACTTTGACCTAAAATATAATTTACACAAATACAATCATTAAAAAAGACCCCATCTAAGTAGTTTCTAAATGTTGTCCCGAGTTCAATTTGTTACCTAATTTAGGCCTGAATTATATCGGAAGCCAGCCCATCACAGAGAATAAAGGAACTCCGAAAAGGTATTTGGTGATATGTTTACAAATTAATAAACAGATATAATATTTAGTATTATAGTCTGTTCATGTGAAAGACCCTTTCCTTTGATTTTACCATCTTGGCTATGTCTAGCAGTCACAGGTTATTAAAAATGCGGTGCAAGGGAACTGGTATTTTGATTTCTTTGAAGGTACTCCACGGTACCATGTATTAGATAATAATAAATTGGAGATGTGTTTATTTTTTTTTTGTAAAAACCATCAAGGTTTTAGACTATAATTAAAACCACATGTAGTGATTTGAAAATTACAAATCCTCTTATCTTACAATATAAAATTGATTTTAACTATTCACACACTTAAGAATGTTGCAGGTCCTCTAAAAACTTCTTAGTGGAAGATAGCCAATTCCTTGCTTTTTCTAAGTTTTGGTTTTCTATGTATAAGCAGGTATGTTGTTATTAACCTAATCAAATAAGCCACATCTGCACTGAGCAGGCATTTGTCAAGAAAAAGATTTTTATCAAGCTACCTCGGAGTGTTTTTTGTTTTTCTTTGCTTGCTACAACTACACTGTAGCTATTTTTCTGTACGGATTTTCTACTGAATATAATTGCTTTCATACATTTTCCCTTGCGATCGTTGGTATTTAGTTAGGTCTTGCTAGTCCTCACAACTAAACTTGTGTTGCTGCCAGGATAGATCATATTGCCTACAATCTGCACCATCATGTACTGGTTATCACATTGATCCAGAAACTTCTGTTTCTTCACACCTGGGATCTGTTACCATGCTCATTCTAGGCAGCTGTGGTGAGATTCCAGGAGTGAAGGGGTATTCAGTTTTACCAAAGACTAGGTTTGTGAGTTTGTGGTGTGTGTGTTTATTTTTGTGTGTGTTGTAAGCCCATCATTTTTATAATATATAAAAAAAATTGTATTGATTTTGTTAGACTTTTTTTCATTTTGTCATTGGGCAACTTCTAAAATTTGGGCCTACAAACCTATTGAGAAGTGACATTTTACTAAATCTGTGAGACGATGCTTCAAGTTATTGACAATTGTAATTGAGAGCTTGCATTGAGGTGACGTCTTCAAACTTTTGTTTTAACTTAATTCCCACTTTAACGATCAAAGTCACATGGTTTACAAGCAAAAGCATCTTTCTGCAATACTTTTTTTAAAAGTATATTTAGTTTCATTTCTAGATTGACATCTTTATTTTAAACATGCCTTTTCTTCATAAAAACACGGTTGTCTATTTGTTATAAGGTGAATAGCAAAAATCAGGCATTAATAACGGACTTGGAAAGATAGCAAAGCTGGAGAATCTTTCAAACTTGGCTAGTAATGAGGTATTTTTTTCCCCCAGTTCGGCCCATTTGGTTGCTATGGCAGTGACATGGAGCAGTGTTGTCACTTCCAGATTTGGGCACAGCTATGCGTCACAAGTGACGTCGCAAAGTCTCATGCTATTTCAGCAGAGTCCCACAAGGTCTTTGTTCCTGGCCTTCAGTCTCTCTGTGATCATGGCCAGGAGCAAAATGCCACAGTTTTGGTGCTTTGGTCTTAAGGTAGGAAGGGGACCAATTACCTCCTGGGAATGTGCTTGGGAATTTCCCCCCCCCCCCCCCTTTTTAACGAAGTAATTATCTTTTCTTAAATTGTCCACTTTAAAGGGACACTCCCACCAAAAAATTAAAAGGTTTTTTTTTTTTAATCTTGTATTGTTGATTTCAGATATGTCTTTTTGTTTTTGTTATGTGACTGTATTTAATAAAATAAACTAAACAAGTGTGACTGGGCACCGCCATTTTATGAAATAGTGTATTTGGGTACCAACCCCAAGAGACATTACAGCACAAATTTTTCACTTTGGGGCTTGGAACACCGAATGCAGTCTATAAGTCTGAATTCTGACCATAGACTTGCATTTAATGGGAGGGTAATGTAACTATTACATCACAAGCGGCCAGAGTTATTATCCTGTTTGTTCAGGTTAAACTCCTTGCTTTGTGTTGGATGCCAGGTAAAAAAAAAGTTGTACAAAGCCACCTAGTCCTGCCCACTACGATACACGGGAGTATCTTATGACATCATAATGTAGGCTTTGGCAACAGTTGTAAATTGAGACTGGCTGGAAGATTTTGGATGATGTTGCATCATGGGAAATATTCACAAAATGGAGCCAGGAGATGAACACCTAATTTTGTTTTTCCTTTTATCTGCAATTAATTCAATCCTATATATATATATATATATATATATATATATATATATATATATATATATATATATATAAAAAAAAAAAACAGTGGCATATGATTTATAAATGTTTGTTTTAAATGACAAGTAATTCTTTTAAGGGACATTTTTATATTGAGATATTTGGTTTGTGATTCACATAGTTTGTAATTACTGGCAAATATGACTGTTTCTGTGTATCTATATGGCCAAAACGTTTTAAGGCATTATTTCCAGACAGATGTCAAGTTTTCCTTAGTAATGATAAATTTATCTGTTGGGATTGTGTAATCTTCCATCCACAATTGTATGTAGTTTCTAATATTCACAAACTGTTTAGTCTTTTTAATAAGAATTTTTAATTTCAAATTTGAAAGACGGTTTTCTTTTTTTTTTTTTTTTCTTTTTGGTGCAATTCCCACATCTGTACAATTAGATGAAGAACTGAGAGCAGTTTATTTCAATATTATACCTCGGTTATTAAAAAGTGAGTTGTGGAATTTATTGCTGACTGAATGAATAACCAAAATAATTTGAGAATACTAGCCTTTGAAAACTTCTAATTGTTTTGGGTGGTAAATACCGTATTTGCTCGAATATAAGACGAGGGTTTTTTCAGAGGAAATGCTCTGAAAAATCCCCCTCGTCTTACATTCGAGGTCTTCTTATAATCTGACCTCAAATTGAGGTCAGATTATAAGACATGGATCCAGGTCCCCAGCAGAGCTGCAGGGGACCTGGATCCCCCTCTCTAACAGCAGGGGATGTCTGCGCAATGAGCGCAGACTCCCCTGCTTCCGCCCGGCACGACCGCCGGGGCTTCTATGAAGAAGCCGGGTACTTCCGGCTACGTCACAGAAGTCCCAGCGAGCGTGCCGGGCGGCAGCAGGGGAGGTCTGCGCTCATCGCGCAGACATCCTCTGCTGCCCCACTAGCCACCAGGGAAAAGCGGGCAGCTGGGGGATGTCTGCACTATACGTGCAGACCTCCTCCATGCTGGCCGACACCTCCGTCTATTATGACGGACCAGCTGTCCGTCATAATAGACGGAGGTGTCGGGCAGCATGGAGGAGGTCTACACGTATCGTGCAGACATCACCCAGCTACCCCCACTAGCCACCAGGGAAAGGGGGGAGAGAGGGGGAGATAGAGAGATGGGAGGGGGGGGGAGAGACAGAGAGACTACGCTGGGGGGGGGGGGGGGAGGGGAGAGGCCGCAAGGAAATAAAAACAAGAAATGCATTTGTATAATATCAATTTTTTATTACATATTAAAAAGCAATTTACATATATACAAGTTAAACTTTTTTTTTTCCTTTTAGGGTAGTCTTATATTCAGGCTTTTAGTTTTTTTCCTAAAGGAATATACAAAGTTTGGGGGGTCGTCTTATAATCGAGCAAATACGGTAGTACAATTGGGTCTTGCGGTGCACTTCATATCTGAGAGTCAAACAGAACAGTGAAATACTGTGCTTACAGTGCACTTTGAAAAATTCTAATATATAATTACCAGATGTTCTGATTTAAAAAAAATAAAATAAAAAAAAATAAAAATGCCTACGGTCTTCTTGGGAATTCAGTGATCACCAGGATTTATCAATATAATTTAATAATGTCAAAGATGCTAATAGCTGAAGTTGACATTTAGTTATAAAATTATATATATATATATTTTTTTATTTATTCAAGATTGACTTAATCTCCTGCTAAATTGTTTTGCTTTTGCTATGTTATTTTTGATGCTCAATAAGTCGACCCAGTATCTCTATGGACATTGGCCGTCCTATGAGCTACAAAACACAATGGACTTTCTCAGAAACCAGGCAGGCATGTAGTACATTTCTAGAGGGCAGATACACTTTTATAATCAAGGTGACAATGCCCTGATACAGAAGGTATTGCAATATTAATGTTTAATTTTATACTTAAATGAAACCCTATCTATTTAACCCTTGTAGACAAAAGCAAATAATATTCTATATTATAAAATTATTATTATTATATATATATATATATATATATATATAACAACATTTTTTTTTAATCTTTGGTTTGTTTGCAATATATGCAGATCCATGTTAACAAGGAAACTAGTGGTTTCAATATGGCATTAATCAACAAAAATATGCAATTATGTTGGAAGGGATGAAAAACAGAGACTCATTTGGATAACTGGTTACTAAAGCTATGTTTATTAATTATGTAATGGATACCTGCTGTGCTATTTATGTAAACAAACTTAATGTTTAAAAAAAATAAAATTATATTGATTTTAATGTCTGTCCAGCATTAAGACTATAAACCCTTTCAGCTGTTGTGCTATACAAAGAATTATAATACAGCAAAAGCAGTTTGATTCTTTAGAGACCTTTTAGAATATTACCACCACTAAAGAGTATAACGGGTATCTTGTATATGGCAAGGATTCTGTGTTTATGGATAATTCTAGACTTAATGTTACTGCTTTTGATCCTATTAAGCAGTGATGATTCAGGAATTCTGTCACTAACTACGGTAAAACCCCCCCGGTAAAATACGGTAAAAGCTGGTAACCACATTATGAATACTGGTAAAGTTCCAACTTGGAAATTTCTGTCTTAAAATCAACATTTTACAGACAAAGCCAAACCCTACATTCAGAGAATCCAGATCAATAAACTTTGTTGGAGCTGACATTTTCTGTAATAAAGAACTTTTCAGATAGATGTAAATGCAGCACTTAATAGACCCTATGAGGTTAATTCTATGGCAAAATTCGAAAAGTAGAGCATTCACCATAGAAATCGAGGTAATGATTGCTCTACTTTTCTTCAAAAGTGACATACAGCTTGAGTATCCCTGATCCCAAGGCTCGACAAACCCCGGGCACTAGGTTGCTATGGCGACCAGGAAATCAGACCTGGCGCCCGGGTATCGTGAGGCCTGCATGGTGCACTCGCCGCTGGGATTTTTAAAAAACAAAAACAAACATACACTTTAATCCTCCGGCGCGCAAGGGAGCAGAGTTTGTACCGGATGCACAGACTTCCTGCTCCGCCCCTTCGCGTACCGCGCTGCAGTGCCCAAGTGCAGTCTTGGAAGCAACGAATATCTATGCCTATGTAAGAAACACAGACCAACGTGGACTAAAAATGCCCCCCTTCCCTGCAGTGAGGTATAGCAGCAGGGAGAGGGTCACTTGTATGTGTGTGTGTGTGTGTGTGCGTGAGCCAGCCAGCCATTGTCTGGCTCCTAGATTGGTTTTGCTGGCTTCTAAAAGTCAGTTAGGTTTGTCAAGCCCTGCCTTATCCACAATGCTAGGGACCAGAAGTATTTTGCATAATGGATCATTTTCATCGAAAAGATATATTAAAGCCTTACTGCACCCCCTGAAATACAGCAGTATCAATGTAAATACTGTATAGAGCAAATAAACAACTTTTTATTGTGATGTAGCTGTGATATAAATGATTGTTGGGAATGGGGTGCCAGCAAGCTAGGCATACACACGTTTCATTGTATTAGCCTTTAGTTGGCATGCTTGTGTGGAAGAATCTGGTCACTGAATACACTGTTGTGAGCTTATATTCTGATAAGTGTGTGTGGAATTTGCAATTTGTGGCATAACAGAGTACTGATCATTATGGATAAGTGATTTTTATATAGGGGATACTCGACCTGGATAAATAAAATGAAACCAAATCTCCTATGATATTAGTGCTGGTTCCTTGCTTGATTTTATTTAGGATATATCTTTTCTAATACCTATTCATGTCTCCTAAATTTTGCAAATATTTTTTTGTTAAGGTACAAACTGTATAATTGCATTGCAAATTCAGTTTGACTAGATTAATACAGAGGATTTAGAGTCTGATCACTTGTTTTATGATTTGATTGAATGGATTGAGTTAAATACCATATGGCAAAATCTCTATAAATGTAAATTTACTGACCTGCTGATTATATGTTTCTTTAACAGAGTATTGACCTGTTCTAATGATTTAGTTTAAAATTGATTTTACAGATCTCTTATCATTAAGACTGTAGCTCTGGATCCAGACTGATGATGAATTGCTTAAGTTGGTGTTTTTGACATATACTGGGTACATTGCAAGCATTTCTAGAAAGTCCCTATTACACAAATATTTCCTCTGACAATAGCTTAGTGAACAGTATTCAAGTTTTGACAGTAGTCTGTATAGATATGCTTGTGCACTGGTCATTTAATTATAAATGCAATTGGGATAGGTGCTAAGAGCTAGCAGATACATTGTGTGGTGTTTTTCTTAAATGAACTATAATTTTTTAATTTTGCCCATAGTTAATTTGTCTTACACACTACTTTTGCAAGTAAAACAAAAAAAAGTATAAAGTGTGCTTGGGGCCAATCTGTAAATTATTGATACAATAATACAACCTACAACGGTAAGCTCTCCAAATGCACACATACAGGTATTAAATGAGAAAAAAAATCACTAATCATGCAATATTGTATTAAACACTGAGACCATCTTCATGGTAATGTACTCACGTGTACTAGGCCTTGTTCTTTAACACAACGCGTGGCAGAAAGGACAGAAGAGTAGTATAAACTTAAATATAAAATTTTAAATAACAAATATAGTATTATAAAAAAAAAAAAGCTTTTAAGGCATCCAGTGAAATGCATAAGGAGTGGGAGCTGCATGAACACTGACTTGTTTTTATCTATTTCTTTGTTTTGTTTTGTCACATGCATTTATTAGCACTGTGTATTATTTTACAAATAACTATGGGACTAAGAGTTTATAGCTATAGAAGAGAGTGGTTGAGTGCTGTTGCCTAGAACCACACTGCCAATATGCCTGGTATGTAACAATTATCTTAGAGTTAGAGGGACTCAGTTACCTAAACCTATTTTTATACTGTGAACGTAGAGCGTAAAAAAAAAATCATAAAAGCTAAACTACATTAGCAGAATTGCAAGCAAAAGCAGAAAGTTAATATAAAAATGTTCTAAATGTGATGTCTCCTGTTTGATATCACCTTGTGGCTTGATATTACATATTTCCAATTGAAGGAAAGCCTCTTAATGCAGGGCTCGACAAACCCCAGGTCGCCATGGCGACCAGGAAATTAGACCTGGCGCCTGGGTGCTGTCGGCCTCATGGTCCCCTTGCTGCTGCCATCTGATTTTAACACAGCGCGAGGGGGTAAAGTCTGTGCGGATGGCACAGACTTGAAGCTCCGCCCCCTCGCGCAACGCGTGTCTGAGTGGCGGGTGTCGTCACGTGACATCCTGTCACTCAGCACGCCGACCAACGGAGTTCAGCTGCAGCACGAATGTCCCCCTCCCCTGCAGTGAGGTAAATCAGCAGGGAGGGGGGACACATCAAGAAGAAACCCCCAAGAAAAGACTATGAGGTAGGTGTGTGTTTGTATGTATTGTAAAGTAGGTGTGTGTGAGGTGTTTGTCTATTTGTGTATATGTAAAGTAGGTGTGTGTGTGAGGTGTTTGTATATATGTGTATATGTAAAGTAGGTGTGTGTGAGGTGTTTGGATATATGTGTATATGTAAAGTAGGTGTGTGTGAGGTGTTTGGATATATGTGTATATGTAAAGTAGGCGTGTGTGAGGTGTTTGTATATATGTGTTTATGTGTATATGTAAAGTAGGTGTGTGTTTGTGTATATATGTAAAGTAGGCGTGTGTGAGGTGTTTGGATATATGGGTATATGTAAAGTAGGTGTGTGTGTGTGTGAGGTGTTTGGATATATGGGTATATGTAAAGTAGGTGTGTGTGTGAGGTGTTTGTATATATGGGTATATGTAAAGTAGGTGTGTGTGTGTGTGAGGTGTTTGGATATATGGGTATATGTAAAGTAGGCGTGTGTGAGGTGTTTGTATATATGTGTATATGTAAAGTAGGCCTGTGTGAGGTGTTTGTGTATATATGTAAAGTAGGCGTGTGTGAGGTGTTTGTGTATATATGGGTATATGTAAAGTAGGTGTGTGTGTGAGGTGTTTGGATATATGGGTATATGTAAAGTAGGTGTGTGTGTGAGGTGTTTGGATATATGGGTATATGTAAAGTAGGTGTGTGTGTGAGGTGTTTGGATATATGGGTATATGTAAAGTAGGTGTGTGTGTGAGGTGTTTGTATATATGGGTATATGTAAAGTAGGTGTGTGTGTGTGTGAGGTGTTTGGATATATGGGTATATGTAAAGTAGGCGTGTGTGAGGTGTTTGTATATATGTGTATATGTAAAGTAGGCCTGTGTGAGGTGTTTGTGTATATATGTAAAGTAGGCGTGTGTGAGGTGTTTGTGTATATATGGGTATATGTAAAGTAGGTGTGTGTGTGAGGTGTTTGGATATATGGGTATATGTAAAGTAGGTGTGTGTGTGAGGTGTTTGGATATATGGGTATATGTAAAGTAGGTGTGTGTGTGTGAGGTGTTTGTATATATGGGTATATGTAAAGTAGGTGTGTGTGTGTGTGAGGTGTTTGGATATATGGGTATCTGTAAAGTAGGTGTGTGTGTGAGGTGTTTGGATATATGGGTATATGTAAAGTAGGCGTGTGTGAGGTGTTTGTATATATGTGTATATGTAAAGTAGGCCTGTGTGAGGTGTTTGTGTATATATGTAAAGTAGGTGTGTGTGAGGTGTTTGTATATATGGGTATATGTAAAGTAGGTGTGTGTGTGAGGTGTTTGGATATATGGGTATATGTAAAGTAGGTGTGTGTGTGTGAGGTGTTTGGATATATGGGTATATGTAAAGTAGGTGTGTGTGTGTGAGGTGTTTGGATATATGGGTATATGTAAAGTAGGTGTGTGTGTGTGAGGTGTTTGGATATATGGGTATATGTAAAGTAGGTGTGTGTGTGTGTGAGGTGTTTGGATATATGGGTATATGTAAAGTAGGTGTGTGTGTGTGTGAGGTGTTTGGATATATGGGTATATGTAAAGTAGCTGTGTGTGTGAGGTGTTTGGATATATGGGTATATGTAAAGTAGGCGTGTGTGAGGTGTTTGGATATATGTGTATATGTAAAGTAGGCCTGTGTGAGGTGTTTGTATATATGGGTATATGTAAAGTAGGTGTGTGTGTGAGGTGTTTGGATATATGGGTATATGTAAAGTAGGTGTGTGTGTGAGGTGTTTGGATATATGTGTATATGTAAAGTAGGTGTGTGTGTGAGGTGTTTGTGTATATATGTGTATATGTAAAGTAGGTGTGTGTGTGAGGTGTTTGGATATATGGGTATCTGTAAAGTAGGTGTGTGTGTGAGGTGTTTGGATATATGGGTATATGTAAAGTAGGCGTGTGTGAGGTGTTTGTATATATGTGTATATGTAAAGTAGGCCTGTGTGAGGTGTTTGTGTGTATATATGTAAAGTAGGCGTGTGTGAGGTGTTTGTATATATGGGTATATGTAAAGTAGGTGTGTGTGTGAGGTGTTTGGATATATGGGTATATGTAAAGTAGGTGTGTGTGTGAGGTGTTTGTATATATGTGTATATGTAAAGTAGGTGTGTGTGTGAGGTGTTTGGATATATGGGTATCTGTAAAGTAGGTGTGTGTGTGAGGTGTTTGGATATATGGGTATCTGTAAAGTAGGCGTGTGTGAGGTGTTTGTATATATGTATATATGTAAAGTAGGGGCGTGTGAGGTGTTTGGATATATGTGTATATGTAAAGTAGGCGTGTGTGAGGTGTTTGTATATATGTGTTTATGTGTATATGTAAAGTAGGTGTGTGTTTGTGTATATATGTAAAGTAGGCGTGTGTGAGGTGTTTGGATATATGGGTATATGTAAAGTAGGCCTGTGTGAGGTGTTTGTGTGTATATATGTAAAGTAGGCGTGTGTGAGTTGTTTGTATATATGGGTATATGTAAAGTAGGTGTGTGTGAGGGGTTTGGATATATGGGTATATGTAAAGTAGGTTTGTGTGAGGTGTTTGTATATATGTGTATATGTAAAGTAGGTGTGTGTGAGGGGTTTGGATATTTGTGGATGTGTAAAGTAGGTGTGTGTGAGGTGTTTGGATATATGTGTATATGTAAAGTAGGTGTGTTTGTATATATGTGAAGTAGGCGTGTGTGTTTATGAATTGTGTTTATGTTTGCGTGATTGTCTGGCTCCTAAAATCAAATTACATTTGTCAAGCCCTGTCTTAATGTATGCACTTACTTTCTATTTTGCTTACAACATACAGGATTTTGTTTACAGTGTGAATATAGAGAATAAAAAAAGACTTATACGTGAATTAAGAGACCTACTTTAAATTGCCAAAAAAGTCATTGAATTGTGTAGTAACTAAAAAGCAAGATGTGTTTGCTTCCTGCAATTGTCCTTTTAAAAACAATGTTAAAAAACATGTCCTGCTTCTCTGTATTGAACCAGAGTGTCTCTTAACCCCTTAGTGACATGATTTCTTGTCCGAGTCTTTCCCTTGGAGACCTGGGTTGTTTTAACATATCTGCAGTGTTTGTGTTTAGCTGTAATTTTCTTCTTTCTCATTTGCTGTACCCATGCAAATTTATATATTGGTTTTATTGCCTTCGGAACTTTCTTTAGATACCATTATTTCAATATCATATGAAAAATAATCATATAATATAATTTACTACAAAGTACCCTCTTTGACATGAAAAATCTTTTACACCAGGGCTCGACAAACCCCGGGCGCCATGGCGACCTGGAAATTAAGCCTGGCGCCCAGGTGCCGGTATCCTCATGTTCCCCTTGCTGCTGTCATCCGTTTCTTTTTTTTTTTTTTTGCAGCGCGAAGGGGGAAAGTCTGTGCGTATTGCACAGACAGCAAGCTCCGCCACCTCGCGCAACGCGTCTGTGAGTGCTGGGTGTCGTCACTTGACAACCCAGCACTCAGCCAAAAGAGAAATGAAGATCTGCTGCAGCACGAATGTTCCCCCCCTCCCCTGCAATGAGGTAAGGCAGCAGGAAGGGGGAACATTCGTTCTGCAGCCGATCTTCATTGCTCTTTTTGCTGAGTGCTGGGTTGTCAAGAGACGACACCCAGCGCTCACAAGTTAAGAAAGGGGAAAAAAAACAACTTGTGTAAGGTGTGTGTGTGTGTGTGTGAGGTGTATATGTGTAAGGTGTATGAGAAGTAGGTGTGTGTGTGTGTGTGTGTGTGTATATATGTGAAGTGGGGGGGGGTGTATGTGTGAAGTGGGGGGGGGTGTATGTGTGAAGTGGGGGGGGTGTATGTGTGAAGTGGGGGGGGGGTGTATGTGTGAAGTGGGGGGGGGTGTATGTGTGAAGTGGGGGGGGGTGTATGTGTGAAGTGGGGGGGGGGTGTATGTGTGAAGTGGGGGGGGGTGTATGTGTGAAGTGGGTTGATGTGTGTGTGTGTGTGTGTGTGTGTGTGTGTGTGTTTTGTCTGGCTCCTAAAAATTTTTGCTGGCTCCTAGAATCAAATTAAATTTGTCAAGCCCTGTTTTACACAATTACGAATGGTAAAAAAGACCTCGTATAAATAGTTTCTATTTCTGTGTGTGTGTTTGTGTGAGGTGTATATGTGTAAGGTGTATGAGAAGTAGGTGTGTGTGTGTGTGTGTGTATATATGTGAAGTGGGGGGGGGTGTATGTGTGAAGTGGGGGGGGGGGGGGGTGTATGTGTGTGTGTTTTGTCTGGCTCCTAAAAAATTTTGCTGGCTCCTAGAATCAAATTAAATTTGTCAAGCCCTGTTTTACACAATTACGAATGGTAAAAAAGACCTTGTATAAATAGTTTCTAAATTTTGTCCTGAGTTTAAAAATATGCAATGTTTACAGATTTTTTTTTTTTGCAAGTTATAGGGCTAAAAGTTATTTGACCCTAATGCTAATCCTAACCCGAGATCTAAGCATAATTTAGCCTTTTTTTTTATCTAGCAATTTTGGAAACTGCCTCTAGGGCAGGGCTTGACAAATTTAATTTGATTTTAGGAGCCAGAAATTTTTTTTAGGAGCCAGACAATCACGCAAACATAAACACAATTCATTAACACACACGTCTACTTCACATATATACAAACACACCTACTTTACATATACACATATATCCAAACATCTCACACACACACACACACAACTACTTTACATATACACATATATCCAAACGCCTCACACACACACAACTACTTTACATATACCCATATATACAAACACCTCACACACACCTACTTTACATATACACATATATCCAAACACCTCACACACACCTACTTTACATATACACAAATATACAAACACCTCACACACACCTACTTTACATATACACAAATATACAAACACCTCACACACACCTGCTTTACATATACACATATATCCAAACACCTCACACACACACCCACCTACTTTACATATACACATATATCCAAACGCCTCACACACACACAACTACTTTACATATACCCATATATACAAACACCTCACACACACCTACTTTACATATACACATATATCCAAACACCTCACACACACCTACTTTACATATACACAAATATACAAACACCTCACACACACCTGCTTTACAAATACACAAATATACAAACACCTCACACACACCTACTTTACATATACACAAATATACAAACACCTCACACACACCTGCTTTACATATACACATATATCCAAACACCTCACACACACACACCCACCTACTTTACATATACACATATACACAAACACCTCACACACACCTACTTTACATATACCCATATACACAAACCCCTCACACACACCTACTTTACAATACATACACACACATATCTACCTCACACAGTCTTTTCTTGGGGGTTTCTTCTTGGTGTGTCCCCCCTACCTGCTACTTTACCTCACTGCAGGGGAGGGGGACATTCATGCTTCAGCTGAACTTGGTCGGCGTGCTGAGTGCCAGGATGTCACGTGACGACACCCGGCACTCAGACACGCGCTGCGCGAGGGGGCGGAGCTTGCAGTCTGTGCCATCGGCACAGACTTTACCCCCTCGCGCTGCAGAAAAATCGGATGGCAGCGGCAAGGGGACCATGAGGCTGACAGCACCCAGGCGCCAGGTCTAATTTCCTGGTCGCCATGGCGCCTGGGGTTTGTCGAGCCCTGCTCTAGGGGCAGTTTAGTAAGAGCAACCTTTCATCCATTCCGAAGCGCTTACTCACAAGAGAGAAGAGCCATATTGCAGGAGAATGCTGCTCTCCAATATGGCGGAGGAGCGATCGCTGGTGCCCTCAGCAAGAAATTTTGGTGTTTCGTATTGCATTGACATTGAAGCATTATAGGAAGACCGCCTGATCATTGATTGTGTATACCGCTCGTTCCACCGCAGGATATGCCAGGCATGTCCTTTGTCAACAAGAGTTGCTGGCAGGCTGTGCCTGACATGTGAAGGGGTTAATAGATACACACAGGTCTCATGGCTGGTCTGGAGGCTGATGCGTGTGCACAGCCAATCAGAGCGAGGTCTCATACTGTAAAATGCACTGCCAACTTTTTGCACCTTATCTTAACTGGCCTGATGGTTACACTAATAGTTTTCCAGAAGGAAAAGCAGAGCCACCTAAGAGAAAAAGCAAAATAAATGATCTTAATTAATTATGTTTTACATGTGCTGGAATGCAAATTAATACATCCCAGCTTAAAAGGTGTTTATCACAAACGATCAATAGAAGCTTTTCATTCTTCTGGTTTTAATTAACATTTTCTATTAAAATATGCTATTTAATTGGATTGGAAATGTGTGATTTAATTGTTTATTATACTTAACAAATGTCTGCCTGAGTAGGGGGGGGGGGGGGTGGGGGGATCTTGCCTTCAATAAATTGTGCGGTTTCTCTGAAAGATTTCTGAAAATTTGCGAATCACGGTCATATTGTGTGAATGCCTCTGTCTGGCATCTCGCAATGTATCATGGGAAAAAGGGCATGTGCGAAAGCAAAAATAGCTGCAATTGCAGAAAGCAAATCCTGTTTGGGGGGATAATGAGACTGCATGTGCCAGCTGTTCTTCAAAGGGATATTTTTGTTCCCAATAACTACTGCTCTGGCAAGTGTTTGCATTTGGTTCTTTGAATACAAATTATCCATCAAAGGATCACAATTTTACTTCTGCTGTGCTATAAAAGTCAGCTTATAATAGTTTTTTTTTTTTTTCTTTTTTCTTCTCTGTAAATTGAAAGCCAGTCAGAGAAAATAAGTCCTTTTAAAATCAGAACTATGCAGGGCCTGCTTACACCTTTCCAAAGCAAATGTTTTCACATGCTTCTTCTGTGTGTATATATAGTTGTGCTAAATACAGTGACAAATTCCTCTTATTAACCATACATCTCAAAGACATTTTTGGGACATTACTGGAAAGAAGTGTTAGATTTGTGTCTAAGGTGACTGCTCCACATTTAGCACTTTGCTCCAGCATTGGTCTAAATAAATTCTGCCTTATGCCCACATATGTGTTTGACTGGTTAAAAAACAGAGTATCCATGTTTTGTGTTATTAGTAATACCAGTTTGGTGTTTTTGCTCATATGCAGATTTCCTGTATAATGCATGTTTACACGGCATGTATGTATATTTAAAGCAATACTTGCTATTTCTGAGTTAATAAGTAACATATAGCGCTAACTCCTGCATAGCTCCCAGCTGTTGTAATAGTGTGCTTAAGTTGGAAATAGTGCTATTAATAACAAAAAATACATAGGTCAGTACTGAAATTGGCAAGCATTAGAATGAAAGAAGATATTCACAAAAAGTCATGTTGGAGATATGTATATGTATGTATGTGTGTGTATATATATGTTTATCTACATATCCATATAATAATTAACAACATGACCAAACTAAGGTGATTCTGAGAAAAATGGGAACTTTTAGTTTAGAGAAGCTGGGATGGTAAAGCCACTACTGTGCCAGTCTACAAAAAAACTGCAATTCCCATGGTGTTTAGCAGAGGAGGTGGGACAGGGCCCATTTAGTGGTGCATAGTGCATTGTTATCATCAGATTTAGACACAAATACAGAGACACAAATAATGACTCCTCTGTTTGTGTTTAATATTTTAACCATTTTTTTTTTTGCATCACGTATATTTATTAGAATAAAACCAATATGAACCATGAGAATTGTATTAATAAAAAAAAAAACCTGCACGTACAGTAAAACCTTTCAGAAAAACATCTATAAAAGCTATTAAAATAAAATAATACAATTTGTGTTTCCCACGATATTGTTGGTTTGTATAAACCGAGCACGTTTCTGTAAATCTTGACTTTGCTTCAGAACGCCATGTCAGATATGAGGTGTACCAAGGCATTCTAAAGGTCCATTCAGGTCTGCACAGAGATGAGGCCAGGAAGTGTGAGGCTGTAACCACAGAATATTCAACATGTCGACCCAGTTCTCTGTTGACAGCGAGCATTGTTTACTCTGTTGACCATAGAATCTGAAAATAATACTCCAACATTTTAAACAGTATATGAAAATGTGTAAAATAATCCCTCTTGGGGATCTATTCACCTTACGTGGTGTTTGCAGATGTATCTATTTTATACATGGAACAAAGATAACCTAGATTTTTTTTTTGGGGGGGGGGGGATCTCACCATTTGTGCCTGTTGTAATTGAGCTCACCATTTATAACTAAAACATTTTTTTATGGTTTCTGTATTATGGTAATGAGCTTTTAATATTTTGCTGGCATTTCTAGTCTGACTTGGAACCTTTTTTAGTTATGCCAAAGTCTGCAGCCATGGCTCCAAATTGTTTTTTGATTGCTTTTTATATAATTCTATGGAAGTACTATTTCCCTAGCATCTACAGTATTAAACTGGTCTGTTTGGTTCCTTAAAGTCTACAATGATTTTTAAAGCCCCAGCATACTTTATCAACCATTGGAGTTCTCTAGCACCTAAGGAATCCTCACCAACCAAACCTTGGTACCTCACTTTGCTAGCCTTGGTTTGTAAGATCCAAACCGTTTTTAATAAATGATGGTATTGAAGGCATATTAAAAAAAAGAAAATTATTTTGATAGGGCTTTGTTAGCTGAATATTGTTTCTACTATGAAGGCAGAGAATAATAAAAAAAAAAAGTATATGCAATCTGTTATATTGCAAGTAAATGCAAAGGTTAGCCGAAAAATCTATTTTAAACCCTACAGATGATGTTCTAAACAGGAGACATGATACATAGACACTGTATAGGTGGTCCTTTTAAAGTGAGCATTACAAATCTTGATTTTGTAACCCAACTGTGTTTATCATAAACAGGCTCTTGTAATGGTCATTGTAGTTGCACTGCAAGATTTAATCTGCTACATTTTTACCACACTTTACAACCCATTTATACAGATCTTTTAAATATCCATACATTTTTAAAGGAAAAAAGTATGACTAAGCATGTGCTGTGAATGTATCAAGTTTTGTGTTTGGCCCACCATAGTTTTCCATTATGGATAATTTTGTAATACAGATTGCATTATGTGTAGGCATTTTGGATAGAAATGCTTTAATGAAGGAATGCAAACATAAAGCCCTCTGTGTTTGTATAGCATTATCGGGGGCAGACATCACTGGTTACATGGGTCAGATCTTCCTACATCTGACCCATGATTTTAAACAGGTCTGCCCCTTGATAGATCTGTATAAGCACTCAATCAGATACTTTAATTCTATTTAAAATGCTACAGTCTTTCAATAAAACAGAACTTATTTTTTGCTGGCAGTGGTCCTTTAACTTCATGTACACTCATCCGGCACTGTCCCAAAACTTATGTGGAACTGCTTCATAAGTTTTACTTGGAAATTGTAGATTCTAATCTATTCAAACTTGTGCATTGGCTTTACAGACTTTTTTTTGTCTGTTTGTGTGTATTTGGCTCTTGATCCTAAAACAACCTCTTGTTCCTGTCGAATGTAGCACATTGGTGATGAAAAAAAAATAGTGCTCAGTTCATTTGTCTATTCTACTGAGCATTCAGTTACTGTGGAAAATCCCATATTACAGCATAGACTTCAAATGTCCCTAAAAAGTGATGATGTACAAGGCACAAATCAGGGATTGCACAAGGGGAATAATCACTGTTGTAATCGTGATCTCCTGAAAGATAACTGTTGAGACAATATAAGAACACAGCAGTGTATGTGATTTACCTTGGACTCAAATATTTCCAGTGTTTACCAAACATCAGTTATTAAGGAACAACACCGTAAACCTTTTAAAGGCCTCTTATGTGGCAAAACATTGTTTAATTTTCTTTTTATTCAGCTATCCCTCTCAACCACACTGAATTGCTAATGTTTTCTTTCCATTAACCTGAATAAATCTTAATTTAACTCCACCTACTTCTGATTATAAGAATGTGTTTGTATGTGCTGCCATTTATTTTTTGATGGCTATATATACATATAACTTGCTGCCTGGCAGAATTTATAATCTGTGTTCAGAGGGAAATCAGTTAATCAAAACTAGTTCCTGTGAAATCTCCTTGATTTAATTAACTTTGTAGAATAACATAGGAGGTAGAGTGGGTTTTCACACTATGGTATACAATCACCTCATTATTGTCCGGCGCATTTCGCTGGATTCACTGTCGCTGCTTCTTCGGTATAAAAGATGAAGACAGACAAAATGCATTGGTGGATGTGCTCAGCTCCCCTTCACCTGAACTTTTCTCCTGCATTTGGGATTACTGTGGACTCAAATTTTTGGGACCTGGTTTTCCCTGCATTGCTGCTACTCTATGTACCTTCAATCTTGTGCCTTATTACTGCTGCCAGAAAAACACGCCAATGTGGCAGGCTCCAGGCTTATGGGCACGTGATTAGTAAAATATACTACCTCCTCCGGGCAATGGAACACACAGAGCCTACTCCCGGCTCCATTAGGCAATAGGTACATGAACAAAAAGCATGTCACTAAACATCCAGTAGAAATGTCTTCTCACTACAAACAAATCGTAAATCATTTATTGGTCCTTAAGACTGATAAACATAGAGCTAGGGCATGGGAGACAGACTAAACACTTGACGCGTTTCACACCAGCGGGTGCTTTTAGACTGCTTTTGACAAAGCACCCTCTGGTGTGAAATGCTTTTTGTCCATATATTGTATGTGTGTGTGTGTGTGTGTGTGTGTGTGTGTGTGTGTGTGTATGTATATATATGTATGTATATATATATATATATATATATATATATATATATATATATATATATATATATATATACAAATATTATATAATGTGTGTCTTCCTTTGACTCTGCACTCAACTGATTTTTTTGTGTGTATCCCTATTTATGTAAGCACTCGGGAAAGTGTTATAGGGGGCTGGGTTTCATTGTGCAAGCAAGTACATCATTTTATTCACCAAGAACTGAATTTCTCTTCTTTTTCTGAGTCTGTAATTTACAATCTTAATCTTATGTGTGGCATGACATTTTAGGTTTTTCACTTGAACTGTATATTAAGTATGCAAGGCCGGGGCTTTGACCTGTAATTCATTTATGACTTGTGGTTTTGCAAGAATGTTTCAGACCTGTTCTACTTCAGAGCTACAGATCTGTTTCAGATGTGACAAGACATTTGCAGTTTCATAAACAGTGTTACATCTATAAGGCTTTTTGTAGCTACACATGTGAAAAATGACCATTCCAACAAAATATTGCTGGCTTGACTACTTCTTTAATATAGATCCAAGACACCATTAACTGAATAATACAGCACTGAAATAGCTGTCCCAAGTGACATATGGCCCCTTTAGAAATCCAGACTATTCAATATTCTACACACAGGTTGGTGGCAGCGGCAACAACAGTTATTGATTATGATACAATGATTACTACAAAAGTGTTTCAGCTATATAGGCACACTAGCGTCTGCCCCATGTCCCCAACTTGTATCCTGTGAACAGAAGAAAGGGAGCTGTTTAAGAGCATATTTCTGTTTATTCCTCATATAAATGATGAATATGTAATCAAGAATATTAGGCCAATGTAAGATTTTTCTGATGTAGAATGGTCAAACTGTGTATAAAGTCTCTACTTTTGGATGTGATGTCTGTTTCCTGTCATGGAATTGTAATTACCCTAATATTTAACGTTTTTTTAATATTCTATATCAATCGCTTAATCATTGCAGCATGATTTAGGACATGTAATCCAACTATTATCAGTCCACTTCTTTTATTAAAACTACTACATTTAATTGGACTTTCAACCTACACATTACTTAAACCGTGATTCATTTAAAACATGTTTGTTTTTTATCCATTTGGTTGCAATTCTGCAAATATAATGTATATAGATCATTTTCATCATTGTTTAGCAGGAGGCATATTACATCACCTTGTGCTTGATATGCAAATGAAACATTTCCCATTGAAAATTACTTAATTTGTATATCAAGCTACGGGTGATATCATAAGCATGACACCCCTGACACATTTAAAAAAAAAAATCCATTATTTATTGAATTGCTTGCTATTCTGCTTACACAATGTGTAGCTCATTTCTATTTTCTTATTCTCTCATGGTTTCAGCAATGTTTGGTTGACAGTTTCTTTAAAGGACAATTCTTAAACTTTTAAACTTTTTTTGGGAAGCAAGGGTTAAATGTACTGCGTTATCCAAGTTTAATGCATGAACCTTGATAGATACAAGCAGGTTTACTCTCTGCTGTGTCTCACAGCTGAGACACAGCCAGTCTGGTGTCAACTTCAGCGAGTGCGCACCCAATCACATCAGGGGCTTTTCCTGCTAGTTTGATCGGGATCTCTACTAGTGCAGAGAGAGTCCCTCCTTTTTGCATGGGATCAGCGGATGGGTCTTAGTAAAAGTCAGTTTTGCCAATTCCATGCAAAAACTAGGGTCTCTCTCTGCACTTTCCCGGGAAGCATGGCAGCTGCCCGACTGATGAACTGGCCTCTACTATCAAAACTACATGGCAGTTTATCCTCTGACTAGGGGAAACCATTTCTTCACTTGTGCCTCTATATTAGAAGCACAATTGAAAAATATAAAATGTAGTTGTCCTTTTAATATAATTTTTGTTTTTCTGGCAGTTTATAAAGTGCATATCTCTAAATCCAAAATTCTGGCTTCTTCATGGCTTGTATTGCTCAGGCAAGGCAATGACCACTATAGTTTAAACGTTAGTACAATATACATTTGTATTTCTGTTGCTTTTGACTATGAATCTTTACAACTTGTCTGTGTCTGAGAAAGACCTTGTAGTAACAGATTATGCAAAGGTGAAAATAGAGTGCATCACAGGTATCCAGTGATGAAATCACCGGTAGGCTCCTGCACATATAATAAGCAAAGCTTATTAAAACAACCTAAACATAACAGGACTGAAGCCACAAATAGAGGTTTTTCGCTCTCTACAGAGTCAACCATGCTTTGAGTTAAAAGTATGCACATGCCAAAGGGATATCTTGTGATGTGCTCTTCTGGGGATTTTGGACAAAGGCAGACAAAGAAATCACTGTAAAGTTTTCTTTACATAAACCATTATTACCAGCAGGTTATTATTATTGCGATTATGTGAGTAGTAATTACCATGTGGTGATAGGACTGTAAAATATGATTCACTTATTTGGCCGGGGTGGCTTTTTAATCATTGCAAATCAGTAAAAATGCTTAATTTTAACAGGAGCACAGAGATTTACAGTAATAAGGGGGGGGGGGGGGGGAAATTCAATTATTTGGGACAATTTTAAGATTTTTTTTGTTTAAAAAACAAAAACAAACTGCTGCTTTTAGCACGGAGTTAAAATGGTGTGGAAAACATTTTCACTGTGTGGATATCTTGTTTTCTTTGTATAATATGCAATCAATCTAACTGGACTTTTTTT
Source organism: Pelodytes ibericus (assembly GCA_036172795.1). Classification (NCBI taxonomy): domain Eukaryota; kingdom Metazoa; phylum Chordata; class Amphibia; order Anura; family Pelodytidae; genus Pelodytes; species Pelodytes ibericus. The sequence continues at coordinate 120,423,419 of CM069859.1, read as the reverse complement.
TACCCTCTCCTTTATAGATTGTCATCATGACAATGACCCTATTTCCTATCCGCCTCTTCTTTGCTGCTTTCATGATGCTCCTGGCTTGGCCTTTCGCCTTTGTTGCTGCCTTGGGACGTACAGAAAAAGAGCTTGAAATGCCCATGACCTGGTGGAGATGGTAAGTCTGTGTTAATCTACACCTAGTAGAAACAAGTACACCTAAGCCCAACGATTGTAAGGGCTTTCGGAGCCATGGAATCACATTGCGATACTACACGGCTTGACAAATGTTTCTGAGTTTTAGGAGCCAGCTAAAATATCTAGGAGCCAGACAACAGCACATAAACACACGCAGTCACAGACAGACACACACAGTCAGTCAGATATATACACACACAGACACATCATCACATATACATACAGAATAAAGGATCATTTATTCTAATTTGGAGTACCAGGGTGAAAAGTCCCTCCACTTCTGAGTGTGAAACCTGCTACACCTTGTTTTTCTACATGTACATACACATCCAGTCAATCACATACATACACACACACACATCCAGTCAGTCATATATATATATACACACACACACACACACACACATCCAGTCAGTCACATATATATATACACACACACACACATCCAGTCAGGCAGATATATATACACACACACACACACACACACACACACACACACACACACACACATCCAGTCAGACACATATATACACACACACACACACACACACACATCCAGTCAGACACATATATACACACAACCACATCCAGTCAGACACACATTTATACACAAACACATCCAGTCAGACACACATTTATACACAAACACATCCAGTCAGACACACATTTATACACAAACACATCCAGTCAGACACATTTATACACAAACACATCCAGTCAGACACATTTATACACAAACACATCCAGTCAGACACATTTATACACAAACACATCCAGTCAGACACATATATACACACACACACAAACACATCCAGTCAGACACATATATAAACACAAACACATCCAGTCAGACACATATATACACACACACATCCAGTCAGACACATATATACACAAATACATCCAGTCAGACACATATATACACACACACACACACACACACACAGCAGAAGGTTTTTTTTAAAGGGAAAAAAAAATAAAAAAAATGTTCACCTATCAATGTCCCCCCTCCCTGCTATAACACCACAATCGGAGGGGGGGCGTTCCAGCCTCAATAAAGGGAGGGGGAGCGTTCCAGCCTGGTGGCAGAGAGCAGCTTTCCTGCTGAGCTCCCCGATCAGCACTATATCGGTGCGTGAGGGGGCGGAGCAGGAAGTCTGTGCAGCCGGTGCACTCACTCTGCTCCCTCGCGCACCACTGCTGGAGTAAAGACAAGGGAAAAAACGATCCTATTGGCGAGAGCACCACGCGGGGCTCACGATACCCGGGCGCCAGGTCTGATTTCCTGGTCGCCATGGCGACCTGGCGCCCAGGGTTTGTCGAGCCCTGCGATACTAGCAGGATCACGGTTTGCAAAAGGTATTTAATGTAGTGAATGCCAAGAAGTAATATGTTTATAAACCCTACCTAGTGGTAGGAGAAATGCACTGTTCATCAATAAGATTAAAAGTATAGTCCAAAATATATAGTTTTATTGAAAAGGTCAGAAAAAAGTTCGACAGATGTTTTCTTCCTTAAAGGAACATTCCACCTTGTTTAACCCTTGCTTCCTTCAAGGAAGCAAGGGTTAAATAAAACATGTCCCACACTTTGAAAGTAAACCCGACGTGCACCTTAGATAGATACATGCGGGTTTACTATCTGCTGTGTCTCGCATGCAAGACACATCAGTTCCTGGTTGTCGAGCGCTGACAACCTCAGCGTACGCACAGCCAATCTGCTGAATGCGAGGCTCTCTCGCTACTAGCACAGAGAGAGACCCTCGTTTTTGCAGGGAGGACCTAGTTAAGGCCTAGCAGACGACCATACGTATGCCTGCTTCCTATGGAAGCATTGCAACTGTCTGTCAGAGGATAAACTGGCGTGTACTATCAAAAGTATAAAAGTAAGGTTTAGTGTACCTTTAAAGCAGCAATTCTTCCAAATGTGGATTACATCTGAGAAACAACTTGGGGGGGGGGGGGGGGGCGGGCAGCAATGTGGAGTCTAACACTGTACTGGGATCCTCGTCTGCAAGAATATAAACTTATGTATAACAGAATTCTAAATCAGCCAAAAGTTATAATAAACAGGGTAGATCTCACCCAAGCTAAGAGTGAAGAAGGGGTTCCAGGTGAAGAATCAGACACGCATGTTTCATTATGTTTGGGGATATGTAGGTTAACCCATTTAGCCAAGTGATCTTCCAACAGATCTTGGTACAGCAAGTAATCATGAGATTTGGATGCCAGCGTGCAACAGGTAGATGGGTCTAAAAACAAGTAATTTGTAATACGTGCTCTCAACACTATTCCACAATAATGTAGAATAAAATGCTTGTTAGTTAGGCAGTTACAAGCTTGAATGAGCTGCTCATTTATTTTATACTCAGGCCGGCCCTGCCCCAACTTGAGGCAAACAATCCTTTTCTGTGTAAGCAAACAATATGGTGGAAGGCTAGAGATGGCTGGGGTGTTCATGCATGCATCTGTATGCAAACATATCCCTGTAAGTTTGACACACTAAATGAATGAACCGTATGGATCTACTCAGGAGGTTCTGATTTTCTAGGATAAAATTGGAGCTTTGAGTTTTGAATACAATCAGATCACTGAAGTGATCTAAGTAGCCTTTAAATTCAGGCTATTTTTAGACCACCGATGTGATCTTGAAACGGCACGAAAATCAGCCATTTTGGCCGCCCAGAAATAGCCCAAGTTCTGTCATTTAAGTCAATGGGACGACTTGGGCTATTGTGAAAATAGCCAATGTCCTCCCAAAATTAAATAAAATAAATTTGTATAAAAATAATATGCCTCAAATTACGGGACCATTTCGTGTCCACAATGGTTCATTGCCAAGCATACAACGGGGCAGGAAATGGTCAGTGATGTCATCCATGATTTCATGGAACTGTTCTGCCCCACCAATTACGGTTGTTTATTGTTCATTCCAGATATAGAATGAAACTGCTACTGCACATGCTCTCATTCAGGAAAAGGGGAGCAGCGTAGAGGAAGGTCCAGGGAAAAAATGCCTAGATTGCCATATTTAAAATGATTTAATGTGTGGTTCATCATATAAAATGAAAGAGGAAGAGCTAGATGAGATTCCCTTCATCCCCTTTAAAGGGACAGTGTGGTTTCCAAGCCACCCTCTTATGTAAATTCATATTAAAGCTAACATTAGGAGCTTTAAAAATAAATATTTCAGTATTTAAAAAAACTAATGCAATACTTATCATATGCAGCTGCTGGTAGATTATGCACTGCCTCCAAACATTTTAGATTTCTTACTTTTGAAAATGGCTAACTTTCCCAGCCAATCAGATTAAGAGGATTGTTCATCACAACTGCAGCGACTTTAACCCTTTTAGCACCTGGGAGTAGATAACGTCCTCGCTAGAAAGGTTAAAAACACACATTTCAGAATAACATTCATAATACAATATAACACATATGTAAATAAAAATGTCTTTCTTCTACACACAAAAAAATTACAGATTAGAACTATTTTTCTCTCAGTGCTAGAATCAAAAAGATCAGGGTCTTCCTGAGAGTGCCGAATGTCAATACAAGTCAATCCAAGTCTTCCCGTCACAAGTGGTACCACATGGATCTTAATAGAGATCATCAAATGGTTGGGGGTAACTCTACAAAACAATTAGTAGGATTAATTATAAGTTAATTTCTTTTGTAGAAAAGCACGTTGGATATTACATTAACAATGCCATTAGATGCATGATGGTATGTTTGGTGTCTGAAGTGTCCATTTATCTATCCCCACATGATAAAATCTGCATACAATGTTTCATTGAAAAACTAATGGTGCTATAGCAACAGTCCTGTCAGTCTTCCAAAACCCCCTCCTTCTGCTACATCACTGCTCTCCTGAAAGTACTCCCACCTGTCATTCTATACACTGTGTAGCTTGGCACAGGTAGTATCTCTGAGAAAACTACCTTAGAGGTCTATTTCTTAATCTTACTCCCTAAAATGTTCGCAGAAGATTAATAGATTGCTGAAGGAGGGCTTTTGGTGTTTCAAAAGCACTGGGCTGCTCCATTTTTGTCTTACGTTGGCATTGGTGCCAATATGGACCAAGACAGCATGATCCTCTCCAGCCCCTCCCAATAATCTGTGCAGGCTGTCTGCAACATGCCGAACCCGGGCACCCGGGAGACGGCAAACCATTTAGTTGCTGTGATCAGAGAGGCAGATAACACGATCTACTCTCTTAACCCCTTCGTAACAATGGTGCTGCTCTATTGCCTCGATGTCAAGGCAATAGCCAGCACCAAAATTCCGGCTCTGGGAGCGATCGTTGACGCCATATTGCTGGAGCATCAAGCTCCTGCAATATGGCTGTACCCTCTTGTGGTCAGAGCTTCGGAAGGGGAAAAAAATCACTTCCAATGCTCTGAATATGTTGCCTAACTGCCCCTAGAGGCAGTCAGCAACATTGCAATGAAAAGAAGAAGAAAAAAATTAGCTCAAATCTAGGGTTAGGGCTAGAATAGCAGCTAGGGTTAGCATAAGGGATAGGGTTACAATTAAGTTAAAATATATTAAGGGTTAGCATAAGGGTTAGAGTTGGGGTTAAATTTAGGGTTCGGGTTGGGGTCAAAAGGTCAATATAAGAAAAACAAAAAACACTTTGTTTTCTGCCTAATAACAGAAAACCATGGAAACAAGCATATTTCTGAACTCGTGACAACATATAGAAACTATTTAGACACGGTCTTTTTTAATGATTGTAGTTGTGTAAATTATATTTCAGGTCAAAGTTAGAAAAGTTGTTTGTTTTTTCCATCATATTTTATGGGGTTTTTTGTAGTAAATTATAAGATATGATGAAAATAATGGTATCTAATGAAAGCCCTTCTTATGATGATAAAAACAATATATCATTTGTGTGGGTACAATATGTGAGAGAGAAGAAAATTACAGCTAAACACAAACACCCCAGAAATGTAAAAACAGCCCTTGTCACCAATGGAAAGTCAAGGTCAAAATGTCTTTGTCACTAAGGGGTTAATAATAGAGATCACAACCTGCCTAGGCTTCACTAGCTTCTGGATCCTCTCTATGCTAGAGGAGCTGTCATCCCGGCTGTTAGGGAGAACAGTTTCCTCCAGCAAATCCACTCCTGGGTCTACCTCCCCAACATTTTCACTCAAGTGAGCAAATCTTTTAGGGTGGAGAAACTGAGGACTGGCTGCCCTCTTTCTCTTCACTCCCCCGTCCCAACCACATCTAATGGTCACCCAACTGTGTGCCTGGTTCTCTTCTGGCTGATCTCCGCCCTCATTTTTAGGTGATCCCACTAAGCTCTGCTCAGTGAGCAAAGAGACTCCTCTCAAGGTTGTCAATATCCCTCAGTGTTGCAATATGCCTCTCCAGAGCTCTAATCTGAGCTTCCAGTGAGGCCACTTGCTCACACTTGCCACAGCGATATGTACTGTGGAACTGCTGTTCCAAGTGTTCATACATATAACAAGATGTGCACTGCTCATAATGTATGGTGTGAGTGCTTAAAAAGTAGTAAAACTGGACTTACCTCTGTGTCTCTAACTCCTGTGATGCACTAAGTGTACACTTTGAATACAGCAGTCACTTGGAAAAAGTAAACTCAGACTGTGAGCAGCCACTGTGAGTTACCCTGCTAGCTGTCTACTAACAAACACAGGCAATTGCTATCAAACCCCACCCTTAACTAACTGACCACACTTCCAAACAGAAAAAAAATAGCAGAAGCCCTTAACCTTCTTACTGCATCTTAAAATACAAGCCCCAAATAACAATACAATACCCTGTTTTAGCTTATTTAAATGCGCCAACTGTATACTTTGAAAACCGCAGTCACCTGGAAAAACCAAACTTAAACTGTGAGCCTGTATGTGTGTAAATATGCGCTCACAAATACAGGTGCAGTGTTTGCTCCAAACTAGCATAGAACATACATTCAGGAGTGCCTAGGTCATTAGTTAAACTCCATGCCAGCCTATATGTAATACATATAGCTGAATACAAATATGCGATGTCTTTTTATCTGTGTTCGGTGCAGTGATTGGGTAACTCTACCTCAGAGGCTTAAAAATAAGTCATGCATTTTATAATACAATTAACTGTCTATTATATGTGCAATACATATCAATCTACTTCTATAAATAGGACTTAGACATTACACATACAAACTGGCACACAGTGAGTTATGTTTATTTGGGGCAGAATTCCAATAAACGTACTATTTAATGAATGCATTCCAAAGAAGAAAAAAAAGAGTTTTCACTTTCATAGTGACCTCTGAATGAAGTAAATTGACTTCATTAACCACTCATTTCTTCAGTCATCTGCACAAACAAATCATTCACGCAATGGTAGTCCAGATACTTCTTGAAATATTCCAAATATTAAAAAAAGTGTCGATTTTCTGCTTCACTGCCGAAAGTTGTTTTGAAAAGCCATGTAGCCTGCTCAGCAAGATTCCTGCATGTTGGTTAATGACTAAAGGTAAACAAAGCCTTTATCTTGGCAGGCCAGTTAGATTTCTAAAAATCTTGACAGTGTGTTTCTCGTGGGAAATTCACCCAGGTATAAATAAAAAGAAATACATCAATGAAGCCGTCATACTGACTTATCCGTTCCTACCAGAGACATTTGTGATCACTGGATAGCAATTTCTTACATATATGAAGTGTATTTTTGTACTGGTTTTTGTGTCAGAGCATTGATTTGTTCACTCTAGGAACTTTCTTGGCACAGGAGACAAGAAGGATATGAGTTTCCAGGTTTGTTGCTCACACGACCTGGAGCACTTTTCTTTGTTCCTCGCAAATTGTGACATGTGGGTTATTCTTTTAGAACAGAATTCAGAGCGGGGAAAAAAAAAAAAAAGACACTGGTCTTTCTGCACCTTCAACACTGTCAATCTAAATGGCTTTGACCAGTGCCCGGAATAGTTGAGTTTCAGAATGGAGTCTTGATAAAAGTCAATAAAGCTAAAAAAACAATATATGATTTAATTTTTATATATCTGTGATCTATATATTAATGTGTGTCTGTATGAAATCGCCAAAATCTCACTGCTAGTTAGTGCAGCAATATATAAGCTAGTAGTCTTTGAAGAGGCAGTTCCACCCACAGTGTCTGGGAAACAACTATTTTTATGTCCTGAAAATCGCATGTGAAGTGTAACAGGTTCATTTCAGTTGCTGTAGCAAGTAATCATAAAGGCCTTTACATCAGTAAGAAACTTACTTCAGATATTGCCTTACTTTAGACCAAAAACGACCTACTCGGAACTGCATGCTATGTATTTATTTGTTAATTCCCCTCCCCCTCCCCCCACAAAATGCAGTTATGCTAAAATGTGTGTAAGTGGTGTGTCTGCTTTAGTATTAAACGCTTTTTAATTTTTTCGTTTCAGGTTTCTGGACATATCGTTAAAATCAATTATGAGAACAATGTGGTTTGCTGGAGGATTTCACTGGGTAACAGTGAAGGGTCGCCAGGCCTTGCCAGCAGAAGCTCCGATCCTGACCTTGGCTCCACACTCTTCATATTTTGATGCCATTCCAGTAACTATGACAATGGCTTCCATTGTGATGAAGGCAGAAAGCAAGGACATTCCTGTGTGGGGAAGTAAGTCATAAAGATCTGTGCAACCAGTCATGCATCACCTGCGATGTTTGGGAAGACTGAAATGCATACCTATTTCAACGTACAAGTTTTAAGGTGGACAAATGATATCCTTGTAGAAGAACATCCTATGGAGAAATGCATCAACAAAGTTAGAACTTCACCTCAGTCAGGCCCTTAGTAAAAGTGTTTTTTGTATTTGGAGATTAGAAAAATAAAATTGGTTCTCACAAATTTTATGTACAAATGAATAGACAAAATTACACTTGAACTTCTGTTGACAACTTTGGTAAAAAAAAAAAAAAAGGTTTGGCAAAAAATATTTTTAGATATTTTTAATCTATTTTGGCATGCAGTGTATCATGACCAGGGCTGCCATCAGAAATTGTGGGGCTGCTCACATAAAAGTTCTTCCCACTTGAAATATAACCCCAATTTCTGCCACTTGATCATCTAGGTTCCATCCTCTGCCCCCCTTCATTTCAGTTCTGTCCACCTTTCATTATAGACCCCAAAACAATACATATATTTGCATACATACATTGCAAATATATTTGTCCATATGTGTATATTGGTTATGGTTTACATTTTTAGGGTGTGTAAATCTGTTTCCTTGGTGCTAGGTTTAAGGTAATTTGTACTGTTTTGTGGAGTTAAGTGGGACACTAGTTAATATGGTTATACTTAAACATGGATACACCTGCCTCAAGCTACCTGCTCCCGTTAAAACGTCCAAAACCAATACATTTTCACTAAGGGTGAGCTGAAATAATCCTGTGCCAAGTAGTAAAGATGGCTGCTCTAACTAGTACATCTCTAAGGTAGATTGCAAACACAACATTCATTGGCTATTTAAAACTGTTATCAGCATTACTTTAGTTTAGGAGATTGACCGATATGAACCAAAGTGTTATCACATTGTGACACATCCATTTGTTCTCGTTGAACGTTTAAATGTTCCATTTCTTTGATTCTCGGTTCCCTGAACAATTGCACCGTTTACTGAAAGGGTTTTTGTGCTTTTCTCTTTAGCATTAATCAATTTTATTCGGCCAGTGTTTGTATCCCGCTCAGACCAGGACTCTCGAAAGAAAACCGTAGAAGAAATCAGGAGACGAGCACAGTCTAATGGCATTTGGCCACAGGTAAGTTATGACATTTATTTGTGAAACTCTCTGAGCACAGGTCTGCTACACCTGGTTTTTAAAGAGCCCATAATCTATAATATATTTATTTTTTGCTTAATGTGTTAATGTACCTGGTATTTTCAGGAAACATTCTGTAACTTGGATCCGCACCCAGTTGCGCTAATCAGAGTTACAGATGGAAATGTACAGAATGTTCCATGAAAATTCCCAGAATATTTTACAATATTTACTCACAATATCAATCAATGATCAAACCTGCTATGGAATTTCTGCGCATAAGCATAAAAGTGTAAAATTATAATAACATGAAATTGTAGCTTAGCAATACATCTCTAGTAATTATTCTACTTCAATATATAAGCCAAGGACTTTATTCACAAAACAGGGAGTTGACAAGGGAATTTCAAACCTGAGGACAAAGTAGCCAAGTTGGAAAAAGTCTCCAATTCTACTGAATTTGTGAATTTTTCCAACTGTGTTACTTTGTCCTTATGTTTGGAATTCAGTTCTGTGTAATGCCCTCTCTTTCATGAATAAAGCCCTTAGGGTCATTTTAGCTGTTAGACTGTTAACCCCTATCTGGGCCATTCTATGCAACACCTGGATGGCATGGAACTTGCATTTAAGAGCTCACTGTGGCTCCCCGTGATGAGCTGTGCTTGGATCACTGCAGGGACTTGCAGCAACACCCCACCTGTTAGATGAGGCCACTTTGAGTGGCTTCGGACTGAAAGGAAAAATGTAGCCGACCACTTCTGGGTTTGGGCATGCCTCCGTGACGTTGGGTGGTCTCACAATTTTTTTGAGACACACAAGGTCTATTACAAAGCTGATAGGGTTCCTGCAATTGTGTTCCAGGCCAGGAATGAAATGTGGTATTTTGGTGCTTGCAACACTCTGTACAATACATTGTGCCAATTTGCCCTCCAGTGCGATTATAACACTCATCACTGTAAAATGTTAAGAGTTAAGCTGGCTGATACTTGCCTCCAGTCGCACTCTTCACCTAGTGTGCTTAGTGCATAACCACTTCTTTGAGCAGCATGATCACTCTTACTCCACTTCAAAAAGGGAGCAGGCAGAATGATATTAGAACTGGTGATATAGTATATCTATTTGAGCATTAACATGACTTATTCTGATCCAAAACACCTACTGTATACAGGGTGTTTGTTACCTGGAAGATCTTTGTAGACTTTTTTGCAAAATGGTCCGGTAGATAAGTCACGGCTGATCAGTTTATTACTTATTGTACTCAGAAGATACAACTCATCACTTAATCACAAAGGAGCCAAAGCCATGAGTCTCCCACTCCTACATATAGATGTTTGCAAACACCTAGCCTACATAGTTTGATTAAATTGTAAAAGAAAAATGTAATCTGACATGTAATACAAACTTTTCTTTCTTGCTGTGATCGCAGTGATTCTGAAGCACGTTCGTTAAGGATTTTTATTATTCTGTTTGTTTGAAGGTGATGATTTTCCCTGAGGGAACTTGTACCAACAGATCCTGCCTCATTACCTTCAAACCTGGTAGGAAATGTTTGAGAGCATAAAATGTGCATGGCTGGGTGTACTGTATGGATGATGCCTTGATTGTTGCAGATTCTCCCGAACAGAGAGTACAAAAGCGCAGTTCAGTCTGTGCCAATGACTGCATCTGTTGTTATTGTGCAATAATTGTGTATTTTGGAATCTGAAATTTTCGCTTAAGTGATGTTGCTATTTACACTACATTATAACACTGTTTACTTATTGTATGAATTGAATGAAAAGTCCTTCAGCGTTTTTGTTTGCACATTTGGATATCCTTTTGATAGGGCTCTGTGACCTAACTCCTGCCTCGGTCTCTTTTTTTATTTTTTTTGTAGTTAGTTTCTAGTGTAAGCAATGAAAGCTGATATAGAGCCACACATGATGGTTAGCCATTGGCACTTCAGCTGTTGTGGACTTTGTTTCCCATGATACTTAGACAGCAAGTGACCTTGTTAATTCATAGCTAATGAGCAGAAGGCAATCATTTGTGAGACATTGCAGTAGGCAGTGTTGTTAAGTTTATCACCGATCGGGCTGTGGAGTATTGGAGCTGTAGTGAAGGGCAGCTGGGGTTGCTGAAGAATGATCACTGAATTAAAGGAGGAAAATAGAAGGACAGTGATTTGGTGCCCCAACTGAGAAGGATGGATGATCATAGTCTCCCTACAGTTGCACAGCCCTTACGGTCCTCTCCCTGAAACAGGAGCAGTGTAGCAGATATCGCCAAAATAACTGCTAAAGTCTAAAATCAATGTTATAACTTTTCCGACAGTAATTTTTAGAAACTAAATCAATAAGATGAGCTTCAGGTGGTGTATATGGGGTATGCATTATGGGTAACCCAACTCTATGTAAAACTAATCTTCAACTTGTTTTAGGAAACTTGCGTTGGGACCAATATTGCTTTTATTAAAGGTACAGTCTAGTCCCCAAACTCACTTTGGTGCAAGATGAAGATTATTGCTTGTATAGTGCACAGGATTTTTTTCCAGTGTGATTTTGATGCAGGCATTCAACATAAATCACATTTTTATTATTTGACCCCCAGTAATTACTCTGCATGTTTACTGCAGGTGCTGTAAGCGATGCAAAATGTATTTTAAAGTACTTTGAAAGCACATTAATGCATTAACATTTGGACGATGCATTTTGGGCACTAGCCAGTCCCTTTTTAAATAAAAATCCTTTAAAACTGCATTTAAACATTTTTACATATATTTTTCAGTACTCTCAAAAGCATGTATTTCTAGCTTTAAATAATTTGGATGATTACAGTTTACATAAGTTTACTTCTGCACTGATGTATGTTACCACTTACTGTGTATGTAATAGATTTACTTGCATGCAACATGTCACAGTATGCAAGTATAATTAAAATTTCTCTTCCTCAGGTGCATTTATTCCTGGTGTGCCCGTACAGCCGGTTGTTCTAAGATATCCCAACAAAATGGTATGAAATCTTACCTTACATATAATGATAAATGTACATATTACATAGTAGGTTATTGCTGCACCAGATTGCTGTGTGGATATATGGAGAAACTACACATAGTATATTTGCTTGCAAGCTCTCACATACAATAATTCCTACACCCCAGTGTCTCCCCAGTGACCTTTGCTATTTTGTACACAAATCACTCTGTCCCTCCTTTCTGGGAGCTCAGAAGTTTTGATTTGTATAACTGTATCCCAGAGATCTGTAAAACTGTAAATACACTGAACACAATTATAAACGCAGCACTTTTGTTTTTGCCCCTGTGTTTCATGAGCTGAACTCAAAGATCTAAGACTTTTTCTATGTACACAAAAGGCCTATTTCTCTCAAATATTGTTCAGAAATCTGTGTTAGTGAGCACTGCGGTTGTGAGGCCGGTTGGATGTACTTCCAAATTCTCTGAAACGCCTTTTGGAGACGGCTTATGGCAGAGAAATGAACATTCAGTTCGGGAAACAGCTCTGGTGGACATTCCTGCAGTAAGCATGCCAGTTGCACGCTCCCTCAAAACTTGCAACATCTGTGGCATTGTGCTGTGTGATAAAACTGCACATTTTAGAGTGGCCTTTTATTGTGGCCAGCCTAAGGCACACCTTTGCAATAATCATGCTGTCTAATCAGCATCTTGGTGGATGGATTATCTCGGCAAAGGAGAAGTGCTCACTAACACCGATTTAGACATATTTGTGAACAATATTTGAGAGAAATAGGCCTTTTGTGTAGATAGAAAAAGTCTTAGATCTTTGATTTCAGGTCATGAAAAATGGGGGCAAAAAAAAAAAAAGTGTATAAAACAATAACACAATATAGTGTATTTAAACTACAACAAATGTATTTCAGTTTTTGTAAATAAAAAATATGGTTATTCAAAATGACTTGCCAAATGACATACATTAACAGACCATAAAGTTGCTGACTAGGTTCTATTAATGCCACACCGTCTTCCAAATATGAGTGTCCCTCTTTAGTCATTTGAAATTTTGGGAGGTATAATAATGCCCTGCAACTGTATATAGTTTAAGAGCATATGATACGCCATGCACTGATCACCAGTAGTCCTTGTGAGCATTGGCATGTATCAATTTATCTTTAAGTCGCTGCTTGTGATAAGAAATTTAAAGAGCTAACCATCTGACATTGGGGAGTGAGTGAAATCCCCTGATGGTAATATATCTTGTTTACAAAACCAGTAGCTACAAAGAGCAAACCAGAACCTATCCCTGGAGCAGAGCACACAGCTTACCAAGGCCCTGTCACAATAGCTGGCAGACAGACAGAATGTTAACTCCATCAATTCTAGACTAGCAGAAACAGGTGCTGATTTGCTCTATGATTTATGATGTGTACTCGCTATTCTGAAATGAAATATGACCCACACTTACAGTTCTAGAATTAGAATTGATGTTAAAACTGGCAACAAAATATACTAATGTGAGCTGTTTTTGAGTTTTCAATCAAAAAATGTAATCACAAAATAGTCAAATGAAATAAATCAATACTGCTATGGGGTTTTCTTTTGGTTGTTTTTTCTTTTGGGTTTTAGGCCGCACATACTATGTGTGTGGTAGCTGCACAATTACATTTCTTATGAAACTGATTCTATTTAGAGAGAATTAAATGCAAAGTAGAAACCTTTTACAAAGCAGGGTTTAAAACTGTTCCATGGTGCTCTATTTCTCTCTCTCACACACACACACACACACACACACACACACATACACAAATCCGGTAACTGACTGCGTTTGTTTCCAGGATATACCACATGGTCGGCCACATCCATTTAACACACTAGGAGCTATTTGAGGAGTTCTCCTGCTTAACTGCAGAAATGACACGATAGGATAAGTTAAGCACTGCTCTGCATATTTACACAAGAAAGAATTCGGCTATCCTGAGAGAATTCAGTGCATCTAGAGAAGCTTGTTTGCATGTTCACAGCCAAAATACGTTAGGAAACGTACTCATAGTGAAATAGTTTGTTTGTTTGTTTTTTTCTGACTTGTTTAATTAAACATTTTACTTACCGGCATTTATCATAATCTACACAGTGATGTCAGCTGCTTCTTTGTCAAAGTAACAAATATTGGCAAACTTGGCTGTTATGCCTGGCTATGTTGTATGCGCCATTGCCAACAATGTCATGGTCCTCGGGGGAAAACATACATGTATTACTGTGATTTAAAGTGACTAATGTAGCTACATTCATCAGATGAGATTCTTATCTAGTTGAGCATCACAGGTGAGGTGACCTGTAAACAAGCTAACCGTTAAATAAGCCAGGAACAAAAGGGATGAATAACGGTATGTTCTTTATTCTAGGACACCATAACGTGGACATGGCAAGGCCCGGGAGCGTAAGTGTATCAGATTTACTATGCATTTACTTTATCACAGCAGAAGCATGGATTTGTCAAGATACACTGATATTCAATGTACACATTAAAGGGTCTACTTTGGTATCTCTGATTTTCTCATGGAAAATCGGAAATCCAAGTTTCCGAACCATTTTCAGATCACTTCGGTGATCCAGATAGCCCTTGAATTCAGGCTATTCAGAAAGTGCTTCTGAATTGGCACGAAAATAGTAGCCTCTACCCTATAGACTGCTTTGCGGCTGAAACTTATATCAGTCAGACTTTGGCTATTGAGAAAATATCTGAAGTCCTCCCGAAATAAAATATAAATACAATTTAATAAGCCCCCTTGGAGCCCATATACTATACATGGGGGCCAGTGCAAGTAGCTGTAACATGGAGCCAGCCACATTGCTCCCTAGCCCTCTATTATACACATTGGAGGTCAGGGCAATAAATAAGTGAAATACTTGTCCTGGCTCTCCCGCTAATGGAATGGAATCTTGCCCAAATGGCTCTGAACCCACTTTTACCCATGTTACCCATATAATAAATAATCCGTATTCCAGAGGCTGGCTAAGGTGCCTTCCTCTGGACCCAATAAAGTAACTTTATTTGGTATAGCAGCCTTTGGCCAGACCTGGGGGGATAATTTATTGTATGGACTAGTCCATCTGACCAACTCAGAGCCACATTTATTATAGGGGGTGGGGGGGTAGGGGGCAGGGATGTTAGCCCGGTCCCACCGATGTTTATGACAGGAGCTGGGAGACTCAGATGCAGTGGACTGGGGTGGGTTTTTTTTTTTTACTGATTTAATTTCAGTTCTCCAGTTTTTAACTGGAAAATTGAAATGCCCAAAATTCAGCTGTATTCGCTGATTTGGGTTTTTTTTCTAGGGATATCGGACAATATTGAGTATGGCGAATCCATGGGATTCCCAGTGATGAAATCTCTCAACCGAACATGGCCTGAAATCTGCGGAAATTGCCATTTTCGGGCTGAAAAGTGAGTAGGTTCATTTTGGAAAATTCCGCTACTTTGACCTTTCTAACCCTATTTTGGACCAGATTAGTCTTTGAGTAGACCTTAACACACTACTGAGTCAGTAGAGCTGGCTATTCCAAGTCACTTGTACATATATATCCAGCTACTGAATGTGCAATCACTAGGTCTATGACTGGCCATTTGTTCTTCAGACACTCAAAGATAAATGTTTTATGCAAATGGCAATATGCAAGGCTGCAAATGTAAAGCTACATTTGCTATTTTTGACCTTTTTTTTTTTTCTCCAGTTCTGATTTTTTTAAAGATATTTTGACATACCTGTACATAGGGGGCAAACATTTAACAAATGGCAAACAGAAGATAAAGGCATTTCCTTCAGAAATGTATTTAATTTTCAGAAAAAATGAGGCAGGGCTCTTTTAACATTCAAAGAGATACATGCAGAAAAACCAGGAAACTTGTGTATGTTTGTTTAAAGGTTAAAGGTACTACGCAAAGCAGGTCCATGTGTTATACACAAAAAGTATTATTATAAAGTTACTTCTCTTTTCCTTACTTTGAAATGTTGCTTGCAATATAACCAAGTTCCACTGGGTCACAGACGATAACAAGTTGCTTCTTTTGGATACTTTCCTGACCAGTGTAGCAAACAAGTAGCTCTCGAGTTATCATAGAACTAAAGCGCCCATGATCCTTCCCCAAGTGTTGACCATGGAGAAGCTACTGGATACACATCAACAGCTGGATAGATTCTTGTCTGATGTCCTTGCATTAACTTCCCAGCAGTCCATACATCCAATAAAAAAACCTGTCTCTCTATCTCAATAAGTGTGAAAGAGAAGCTATGTGTTAACAAGAAAAAATGTGCTTATCCAAGATGTGGGAATAGCAAAGGACGAAGATTGGTTGCTTGTTTTGTATTTGTGTCATGTGACTGCTGGATGCCGCTGTACAATGTTCATTCATGTGAGCTGAACCATATGCACGCTCTCCAGGGAGCATCTGAAATCAGTTAGCAATTCTCAGTGAATGCAGGGCAGCATTTATCACAAAGTGCAGAACTAGCTCTGTTACTTACCAAATGTTGGGGGTGGGGTAACAGACACATGTACAATACTAGAACATCATTGTGCCATTAACAAAAACTTACTGTTCAAGCACATCCTGAAGTGTGTTTACTTATTTAACATGCCTTTATTTTTATTTTTATTCCTAAGTAAATAGCTATGCAAGCTTTGCAAAATTGCCTTATTTATTCCCTACTTTACAAAATGATGGGTGCCACTTTAGAAATACATTATTTAAAAAGCTGTTCATAGATACAATGCTTAATGAAAATCCATTGGATATATGCAAGGTTTACAAGATTATATCACTGTTTTTATTCTCTGGACATATCAGACACTCTCGGTATAGTGTAGAAAGGTAATTAATTAGGCAAGGTTCTAGCAGGAACATGAATTATATTTCTCTGGATAATTTTCAGTTCTCCTAAACTGTGAAATTCAGTGGATGGTTGTTAGGACCTGGATAAAAACTGGATGAATAATACCCACAAAAATAGTCTCCAGAGCACTTCCCACAAACCTTAGCACTGGCTTTAAACAATGAGATACAAAAAAGTATAAGACTTTGAGATGCAAGGGTGAAACATGCAGCAGTAGAGCTAATTTTGCATCATACATGAAATATGTGACTCAATATTCTTGTGCATTTCCTCCCTCTGCAGACTTAGTCATAAGGGTCTACTCAATATACTCCGATTTTGTCCTAAATTTGATTCGGGTCAGGGAGTTTAGCTAGAATTCATGAATCCACAAAATGTGGCTACACAATAGCCTTCAATTCGGGTGCGCAGTTTAGGCCGTTTCAAAACCAAGCATTGGGGACGTTCGGATTGGGACATATTCAACATGAACATTGATTTTCGGCTACCCAGTATACCCTGATCACTCCCGAATATGCTATGAATTTGCTAACATTTCGGGCATTTAAATTCTCCAGAAGAGAAATTAGTCCCCAATTCCTGGGGACAACAAAAAGCCTATGACTAAGCGTGGCAACACGTGAAACGCGTCAGGTGGTCCTCCCCCTTCGACTCTCTAGCCTGTGGACGTTATTCACTCCGTTTGTATTTATATTTATTATATTAAAAGCACCGTATTTTCACCATCCTTGAGCATGGAGTGCACACCTTCTTTCCTATGCCGCTGGCACCATAAATAAAAGAAACAAAACAAATACCCTTGCCCCAATTTAAATTAGGAGGGGGCAGGGCTAGTATAAAATAGATATAGTTTAATATACATTGGGGGCAAAGGTTAGCAGCCTGACCCTGCTAACAAAAATGGTTCTACAGATGTGGCGTTAGGTCCTGTAGCCCTGAATCCCCCCAACCATAACCAGGACTATTGACTCCAGCCCCATAACCAGCACCAATGACTGGCCAAATCACTCCAGCCCCCACACCATAATTTGGTGGCCATGGCTACTTGCCCCTCATATAATAAAACTTACCACCCTCTGGTTTCATTAGTGACCCAAAAGGCTAGGAGCCCTGCCCCCCTAATAATAAACAGGACTGGGAACCAGCAAAATGGTTCCCACCCCATATATTCTACATTGCAAATAGCCCTGCCACCTACCCTATCAAAAACAGGGCTGGGTGATGGCCAAATGGCTCCCGGTCCCCCTATAATGACGAGGGCTGGGAGGATAGAGGCTACCACTTCGGTTCACTGCGTTTTGGGCATGTTTCAGCAGGTATCCGCGTGGAATCGGCGGCACATAAGAACACATGGGCAGCTCGTAATTCCGTTCCTGATGTGCTGCAAATCTGTCCGTTCTCCAAAGGCATCATTTCAGGGCTGAATGTTGGTGCATGTTGAGTAGACCCGATAGACTTGGTATAAAAGTTAGCATAGTGCTGTCTACACTTTAGACAACAGATGTTTGTTTTATTGATACATGCATAAAACATTTGCATTTTACATATAAATGCTTTAATGAAAACCTACATCTGAAGTACTTTATTAAGCCCTCTTTGCATGTATAGTTCTATCAGGAGGCTGCTTGTTTAGAAGCATGGGTCAGATGGATCAGTCTTCCTTTATCTGACCCAATATGTCAGCCCCTGACCCAACACGTCAGCTTCCTGATAGAGCTATGTAAGCAAAGACGCCTCAATAAGGTACCTTATTTGAATTTTTTCATTTAAGTGTTTATTTTTAAAATGCCACATGATGCAATCTTTTCAGTTAAACATAACTTAATTAGCAGATGACCCACAACCCCTTTATGACCAGAACATGGTCCGTTCATTACTGGTTTAATACTTCTGCAGTGTTTCTGTTTAGCTGTCATTTTCCTCGTATTTACGGTAATTATGTATTGCTTTTTTCTGGATTAGAAGGCTTTTTTTTCATTTTTTTACTAAAAAAAACAAACAAGAAATACATTATCATAGAAAACGTAAAAAATCTCCAACGCTTATTTGAAAATCTTTGACATCTACAAAGGATAAAATATATTCTAATATTTATCCTGAGTTTATAAATACCCCATGTTGTTGGGTTTTTTTTTTGCATGTTACAAGGCAACAAAAAAAATTAAAATATATATATATATATATATATATATATATATATATATATATATATATATATATATTTTTTTTTTTATAAACTTTTTCTACATTTACAGTGTAAACCATGTCATTTTAACACTTGGAAGACCAGGATTAGGAAAAGGGCTGAATTTGATGAACATCAAAACTATGTACATTCCTTGACTACATCTCTAAGATTGGGAGGAGGAACATACCAATAGTCTATCAATATATTTTTCTTACTTTCTAATGCCTGTCTTTCCCTTTCTTCCCAAATCTCATTTCCAACTGTACCATAACATACACACTTATCAATGATGTTTCACAGTCCCCTTCCATTTTGTTCTCTGTAATATATGTATTTACAAACTTGAATCCCTATTTGCGGTAACCAGATTTTTACGACCAATGTTTGTTTGTATGGACGCCTTAAAATATATTGTAATGTGTTTTTTGTTTTGTAGAATGAAAATACTTTGGCTTTCCTTATGCCAGTTTCACAATTTTGTAGAAATTGAGGTAAGTGTGATTATCCTCACCAGCTCACCTCAAATAATTGTACACTAGCAGTTGAGACATATATCCTGTTTACTGGAAGCTTCTTCCATGTTATTTGTGGAGTTGACTTGTTTTATTTACTTTTCAGAGTTGGCAGTATATATCTGTAAAGATGTGTGTGTATGTGCTATGTATGTATGTATGTAGATAATATGATCACGTGACTAGTATATATCTAGAAAGATGTGTGTATGTGCTATGTATGTATGTAGATAATATGATCACGTGAATAGTATATATCTAGAAAGATGTGTGTGTATGTGCAATGTATGTATGTAGATAATATGATCACGTGACTAGTATATATCTAGAAAGATGTGTGTGTATGTAGATAATATGATCATGTGACTAGTTGCTGACATCCAGCATTAAAGCCTTGGTCTGCAGTCCACATTAAAACATGTAGAACATGATGTAAGAGATGTTCATTGTTTTGCTATAGAACTCTGCTAATCTCCTCCCCTCATACTACATGGGTTTTTTTGGGTGGACATTGATGTTGGCTGGAGTATCTACTGACTGAAAGATGACTCCAACATCTTTGATTACATTTTAAACAACACACTGTGTGTAAAATTGGAACCTCTACCAGTCCCAGAGGTGGGAAATCTGTTCCTTTCCTGCTGTCCTCCTGTGTCTCCATGTTCATTTACTGAACTGCTGACAGATGAGGAAGCAGCCAGCATGCTAATATGGAACACTTTGCAGATCTTTGAAACAGCTAGGGAAGGAAACAAATTGTGATGTGCTTCACAG